>OX387247.1:11985556-12088056 GCA_947562095.1 Branchellion lobata
AGTGCACTAGCCAATCTACGAGAATACTTTTTCTTCCACCTTATTACCTACCCTTACTCATCCATTTTCCAAACCAGCATATTTTGGTAGGTGTTCGGGGAAGGTCCGCCGTGTTGTAATCTCTTCTGCCTCCCCCCCATAATCTACACTTCAAACCATCGTAGCTGCTATTTTTGTTTTCCAATGTGTTTCCAATGATGATTATTATTATTTTTCAAACTTTTCAATAATAGTAATAATCATTATTTTAAACTTTTTGACAATAATTCTTATTATTTTAAGTTTGTTTTTTATATCCGTTATTTTAAACTTGTTTATAATTATTATAGTTTTTATTTTAAACATTTTTAAAATCATAATTTTGTTTGAACGTGTTTAATAGTTATTATTATTATTATTATTATTATTATTGTTATTATTATTATTATTATTATTTCAAACGCGTTTATAAGCACTTTTTACCTCTTCGACTGACGGAAATGGGTGCACCGGATGAAGCTAATTTAATCGAAATCTTCACCACTTTGATTCCATTTTTGGTATAAAAAATATTTCAAATTTCAAATCATTAAACCGATTATTATACTCATCTTTATTTTAAGTATCAATAAACTGGTTTCAATCTTATGGCATAGCCCACTTCAACAACAATCGCCATTGTATTGTGTTCGTAAATAATTTGATCGATTGGAAATAGAGCAATAGGGTATTCGATTGTGAGTTAGGACTTATAGTTATTTACTTTTATTTTTGTAATTTATTCGTTTGATTTAATTTATAAAAAATATTTAAATTAAAGTATATAAGGATTGATGTTTTTTTATAATATATTGTTTTTCAAATATAATTATATTTGAATCAGATTAAATTATCCAACTATACAATACAATACAATACAATACAAAAACAAATATTATTATAGTGGCGTTAACCCCGTAGAGTTTCGAGGCAACTATAACGGCTATGAGAAGGATATAAGTTACTTTATTGACCTCAGACGAAATGTTGAATTGCATGTCTGACAATTCATGCAAATAAACGTGCTAGGCGTTTATTACTGGTACTCACCTATTTAAATATAATCTACTTTAAATATAACCAATCATCGTTTCTGTGATTGAGTCATTGTCCGTTTCTTTGGTTTTTATTGAATGAAATCAGACCCTGGAAATTCTGAAGCTTGCCAAAAATCAAAACTGAATAACTGTACGTCACAAAAACTGCAAGACAAAAAGTAGGAACATGAAAATGAAATATGATGACGATATAAAGATATGAGATTTAACTATTTATTTTGAAATCGTTCATGCGTATCATGGTTTTTCATTTTTGCACAACTGCTGGAGAGTGGAGGGAAAGACTACAAGCCATCAAGAGGTATTCCCAAGGTAGACTATATTCAAAAAAACGTTAAATAAACGTATTGAAGAAAGAAATATAATAATTTGATACAAGAATGAAGAGCAACACGATGCAGTTACGAGTAACGCATTATAGTAAGCATTACAGTAAACTAACATTTAATATTTAAAAAAATCATTTTTTAGCGCTTAAGTATAAGAATAAAATCTGATAAAAGTGTTTTTAGAGAAAAGTAGATCGACATTTAAAACGTTTCAGTCTTTGAGACCTCACAAGGGGATGAATTTCTGAAGGAAAACGACAAAGCGACCGCATAAAAATGTTTAATAAATTTTTAGTGACATTTCTTTAACAACAGAAATAAAGTTTTAATTAATCAGTTTGATAATTGATAATTTGATGAAGATAAAAAATTATTCACACATTCGTTTAAATAATTATTCAATTAGTATGATTATTTCAATTATGTGGGTTTTTATTTATTCGAGTTCTTTAAGTTCAAGATTGATTTTAGATTTAAAAGTTATAGAGGTAAGAACAGTGTGTGTGTGGGAGTTTGGAAACACCAGAAACTAAAAAAACCAATAGTGTTGAAGACTCGTGGTAGCACGTCGATAGAGAATGAAATATTTATAGAAAATTTATTGGCGTTTCAAAGATTTTGAAAATTCAAATGAAAGAGAAGTGTTTTGTGACGTAGTAACCAAAAATCTTGAATTATTTGAAAATATTGGAAATAAATTCACAAGATGGCGCAAGAAAATAATGAACAACCTTCTAGAAATATACCAAAAGACAACTATGCAGTTATATAACATAAATATGAAAAAAATTAATATGAACGAATGAATTCATTCATTCATTAATGAGAAAAATAATGAATGAATGAACGAATGAATGAATGAACGGACGAATGAATGAATGAACAAATTATTGAGTAGATCACGAATCACGTTTCAAATACGGTGAAATTACCTTTCATAAATGCCAAAAACTATTAAGAACATCGTCTCAAATAAAACTCTAGAAGTATCAAAATATTATTATTATTATTTTTTTTTTTTTTTGTTTTATTTTCCGTATTATTATTATTATTAGTAGTAGTATTAGAAGTAGTAGTAGTAGTAGTAGTAGTAGTAGTAGTAGTGGTGGTGGTAGTAGTAGTATAGTAGTAGCAGTAGTAGTAGTAGTAGTAGTAGTAGTAGTAGTAGTAGTAGTAGTAGTAGTAGTAGTAGTAGTAGTAGTAGTAGTAGTAGTGGTAGAAGTAGTAGTAGTCGTGGTAGTAGTGGTAGTAGTAGTAGTAGTAGTAGTAGTAGTAGTAGTAGTAGTAGTAGTAGTAGTAGTAGAAGTAGTAGTAGTAGTAGTGGTAGTAGTAGTAGTAGTAGTAGTAGTAGTAGTAGTAGTAGTAGTAGTAGTAGTAGTAGTAGTAGTAGTAGTAGAAGTAGTAGTAGTAGTAGTAGTAGTGGTAGTAGTAGTAGTAGTAGTAGTAGTAGTAGTAGTAGTAGTAGTAGTAGTAGTAGAAGTAGTAGTAGTAGTAGTAGTAGTAGTAGTAGTAGTAGTAGTAGTGGTAGTAGTAGTAGTAGTAGTAGTAGTAGTAGTAGTAGTAGTGGTAGTGGTGGTACAATAATTATCCCTCATACCCCTTAGTACGCATCGATCAAACAGGCGAGCCGTTCTTGATTTTGAGAGCTAGTTGGAGGCGTTGTTCGGGCGACGTTTGGAAGTAGAGTTGCTGCAGCGACGAGTACCTTTCGGAGGCTTCAATGACGTCACGAAAAGCTCCATCCGCCCACGCGTGGTTAAACTTGTCGAGTAGAAAGATTATCTATAGGGTGGGAAAAGGAAGTTGTTGAAGGGTTGGAGGAAGGAAAGTGGTGGTGGTGGGAGGGGGCAAAGGTTAATAAAGAGTTTTTGAGTGAAGGGCGAAAGGAGTTGATTGGTGCGACGTTGTTGAGCGTTTGGTGTGAGGTGGATGGTTGTGGTTGATGAGTGGATGGGTGGGGTTGTGAGTGAATGCCTGAATGTGATGTTACTGACTGGATCGATGAATAGGGCTGATGGGTTAATGGATGTGAGGTTGTTGGATAAAATGGTGAATTCCCTCAACTCCAAAACCATGGCAGCACAGCACCTGCTCGTTGGAGAGAAAGTTCTGGAGAGGTTTCTGTACCAGTTGTGGCACAGTGATGTTCTTGAAGGTCATGATGCCCCGCATGCCAAACCACCCCCCGTACTTCGGGTGCAGACACACACCAAAAATCTTTTTCTTCGATGTAAATGTAAGAGATGATTTGATTTGCGATTGAATGATAATTATGGTGTATATTTCCCAAATAGAGATGTGTGGGTTTGAAATTGGAAAATAATAAGGAGATGATTTTTTTTGTTTTATAGTGATTCCACTAATGGTGTGTAGGGTGTTTTAATTTGTTAACATAGAATATGGATTTAGTTGGGTGGATTGAGTCATACTAGTCGCAGAAAAATAGGCATTTTTCAATAAAATTGATCAAAATTAAAAAATAAAGTTGTATAACAAAAGTACATACTACTCGAAAGTGTCAAAGAATGTATACTTTTTGTAGATTTATCAAAACAAATGCAGATAAACTATAGAAATCTCAAAAATTGAAACAAAAATTAGGATTTTATAAAATAGGATAATAACAATAATGAGGCAGATTTAAAAAGATGAAAATGCCAACTGATTCGGGCCAAGGGTCGTCGTGGGTGATGTGGTGGCGTTGGAAATAGAAGGCAGCTCCTGCCACATGACCTGCCGTCTGCACCAACACCTTGGGGCGCTTGGAGTGGTGGAACTCAAAGTCGTGAATCACTTCTGTTTCATGCTCTGGAAATAACTGTGTGTTAAGTGGTAGCATTCATTGTGTTAGTTGAGAATTACAGTAATGTAAAAAAATTGTATTTTGAAGAAATTTTGTTTTTAGCAATTGTGATGATGTGAAGAAGAATAATTTTTTGGTAAATATCATAAAAAACCCACATTTTTAACTTTAGTGAAAAAGTTTTTCATGGCTTCATCTAGTGGGTCAATTTTCCCTTCGCAGTCCCACTCTTGAATGAATGGACAGAAAACATTCTCAAACATTTTGGGAGTACTCACAAAGAGGAAAGAGAGAGTTTCGTATGGGTACTTCAAGTGGAAGTACTTAGAAACGTTGTCATTGTACCAACCTATCTAGAAAAAATTGAAAAGTCTTGTGGAAAATCAAAAATCAGTTTGAACTGCATTTTAATTCAATTTTCTTCTAGGTGTTTAATTTACTCCATTATGTTTAAAAGAACATATACAAAAAATGGCTAAAAACTATGGAAAAGTGATAAGCTGAAAACGCTATGTAGTTACAAAATGATATCACCATTAAACAGCTTGTCACATTTGGGAAAAGTCGTTTGAAAGTTTTAACATTAAACCAACTTGGAACGGATAAGCTTCAAATCCGAGTGGAGTTAAAAAGTCATCCAATTGTTTTTGAATTTCTTCCATTTGTAAAATGATTACTTTTTTTCACGTTTAGATTTTGCAAAACTTTACATTACTTTTAAAAGTTAAGTAAATTATAAATATTTTTTGTTCAATAATTAATGAACTTATTAAACAAATTTTATCAAATAAAACTAATCTCAAATACTCAAAACATTCAAAAAAATTAATATTGGGCATCTTTTTCATTTGGTGAACTAATTAAACTCATCAAATATAATATGATATGTTGAAAGTTGAAAAATAAGAATAAGATAAGGTTATATAGAATTATTATTATTTGAATAATTTTTGTCCACTTTTGTGAAAGAGTGCAATGAGGCTTTAGGGAGTCAATAGTATGGAGTTGCAGTAATTAAAGCGGGGTAAAGTAAGTGGAGATTAGGGATTTGAAGGTAAAAATGTCAAAAAATAGTTTGAGTTTTTGATGCGGTAAAAATGGAAGAAGGGAGATTCAGCTACGGATTTAGTTTTTGGTTTGAGAAAGAGAGGAGTTGAAGTTTGAATATGAATATGAAGGCTATAAACGGTGGCGGAGAAGGCAAGTAAGAGGTGAGGTAGAATATTAATTTGAAAATTAGAATCAAGAAATGGTTCAGACTTGGAGTACTAGATAAGGTCAAGTTTAGAAGGGTTGGGTTTGAAAAAATGGAAATTTGAGGCAATGCAAATGTGCATCGTATAAACAAATTTAATATAATTCAATCAAATCATTTGTACAACGTTTATGAACTCTTCATCGCTTTGCTAAAAACTGTTTAAACAAAAAATGTTAGGGGTTTTACGAAAATAAAGAGAAGTAATAGAAGTAAGATTGGAAGAAGAGAGTTCCAAAAAAGTTCCAAAGTAGGAAAGTGCCAAGTTGGCATGAGAACTATAGGAAGGTATCCTAAAAAAGGAGAATATGTAGAAGATTTCAGTCCCTTACGAGGAGGCAACTCAAAAAAGGTCAGCTTAGTGTTAAGGTGATTATTTTTAATTTTAAACATGAGGGTGCAGATTTTGAAAACTGATATTTTTTTGATAAAAATTCAGTGTGAAAAAATAAGAGTTGGAGTTATAAGCAAAAATTTATGAGTACCAGAAACTAAGCGGGCAGCGAATTTAAAAGCTTTGGTGAGGGGTTGTAGCGTGGTCTCTGGAAGTCCATGATATAAAAAATTACAATAATCAAAGCAGGACAAAATAAGCAAAGGAACTAGTAATTTGAGGGTTGGATGGTCTAGGAAGTTTTAGTTGCTTGATAGGACGAAGATAGAAAAAGATCATTCAGCTACAGATTTTACAATTCTTACAAATACCAAATAGTAACGGTGGTAGAAGAGAAACAAAAAATTCCAGATTGTTTCAGTGAAAGCATCATTGATGAAGTTCAAAAATCTAACGGCCAGTACAGACATATCGAACTCCTATGGGAAGAATGATCTGAGTTGCTTAGGAGGTGATGCGAACAGTCATTACACCATAAGGCTCGGAGTGAGCGTTCGCCTTTCACTAAAAGATAGAAAAATGAATTATAAAATTTTTTTTAATGTATAAAAAGTATAATTTATCTGCTATGTTGCGTTTTAAATCTTCAGACAATTGCTTGACAACGAAGTAGTGTGCGGTGGCCAAGGAAGGCAACTCAATCAAAGTATAAATGCCGTTCAGAAGTATCTAGTTTTTTGAACATGATGCTAAAGGACGCTCTACAACGTTCTTGATTAGCTTAGTGCTCACAGACGAAAAGAGACAAGCACATGTACTCAGTGGGGCCTATGGAAACTCACGACAAGTCATTTATCATCATAATTATGACGTATTCTTACTAGGTCGATTGGCGCTTCGTCGGTTCAGTGGTACACCCGCTTCATCAATTTCTTTAGAAAATTTAAAAAAAGAGTTTTCATTAGATCAAGTCCAGACATACGCTGAAAATGTTACAAAAATACGGCGAACAATCGAATTAAATTTCGTTTCGTTAGCTTTCTACCTTTTCATCATAAGTTCTTTGCGCATTGAAGTGCGCGTATTTGTAAGTTTGAAAAAAATTTGTGAGAAAATAAATTTTATAAAGTGGCCTGAAGACGCACACCCAGACCCGAGAATTACTTTTCACAACCGACTATCATTCGATTGATCCAGTTAGCTAGTTTTTATTGTGCACTCTCTTATAATAAGACTTAAAATAAGAGTAATAATAAACCCGTTATAAGTTTTCAATTTTTTATAGTCAAAACTCTAGAGGGTTGCTGTGTGGGCAACCTCTGACCTCGTCCCCCGCATTCGAAGCGCCTGACAAGCGCTGACGTCTCACGTCCTCTAAAGCACAGACAAGCTCACTCGCAACATTGCTTGCCTGGTCATTGAAGCTCCCAATCAAAGTTTTCCATAGCTTCAACGGCTTTTACCTCAAGAATAAGACTCAGTAGGTTCTTTCATTGAATATATTTGAATAATGGAATTGACGAAGACGATGATGACTTTGATGAAATTCAAAATAAAAATGGAAACTTAAAAAATCAACTTCTGAAACAAATGGTACAAAAAGATATGGAAAATCAGAGTATCATCTGTGTTGTTTGTCCAACAAAGCACGGGCATCTGAAATTTTTCCAGCTATGTATTTTGAACCACCTGCGAGGAGAATGAATGTGGAAAAGATGCAATGAGGTGGGAGCAACTATTCAAACAAACCAGACTTTTTAAAACCGGTAAATATTGATTATATCATAACTATTATCTATTTAAATTGGAAGTCAAGCTAATAACCTAATTATTTTTAAGTTATAAGTAAAAAAACTCCATTCAGTTCGTTTCGAATGAAAGGACATTGAGTCCGGAGAATCTAATCTAATCTAATCATTTATATAGAACATAATATAACACTTTTCAAAAGCGCTTAATATATAGGGATATAAAGACAGCCACCTCGGTCAGGGTGGTTAAGAGCCAGGATCTTGGCGCAACTCTCCTTTACCTGCGTCTTGCTAGCTGTTGGGCTGTTTTAAAGAAATCTTTTTTGAAAAAACTTTGATAACAAATAAAAATTTAGAATTATTGAGAATATAATCAATTGGAAACGAACCTTGACCTTTGGTATTTTATATATAGATTTCGATTGAATTGTACCTCATTCTTATTACATGAATAATAAATTTCTAATGAATAGTTTTTTTTATTGAAGTTGCATAGTTTGTTAAAGAGGTCTCATCTTACCTGATTCCAAGTATCAGACATGCCTCTCGCTTGGTCATCTTCGGTTCAAAGCCTCCCTTGTAGTACTTGCTGTTCTGCAGGGTGGAGCAAATAGTCGAACATGAAGTTGTGAATATTTCCTCTATTTATTCTGGTTTTAAATAAATAATTAAATTGAATAATTTCAATAATTATGTTTAATATTAAAAATTTTATGTTTCGAATACTAATTCAATTTATTGTTATTAAGCTGATGACTCATATTATGACTTTTCTGGTGACCTTACCTCAACTCTTCAACAATCATTTTGAAAATAAAGTACGAATGAAACATCACAAGCAAAATAATTAATTTTGAATTGATTTGTAAAAGTATTTGCCTAAACAAAGTACATGAAAGAATGGAACAAACAGCAGATGTGAGGGCCTCAATCTGCTTGGAGAACATTTCAGTGGCCGTCTTACCATACCTTGATGCAAACCTCCCTGAAACACAAGTAAGTAAAGTAATCAAATCTAAAAAAAACATTTGTATGGCGCTGATTCCACACTGGTTAAGAGCGCTCTGCTACAAACTTTTTAAACAACAAAGTTTTAAGGGCTCTACGAAATGAAGGTAGAGAAGTAATAGAGAAACAAAAAGGTTCTCTCAATCAATAACAAAGACACTTCCTGGAATACCATCACCCAAATGTGAATGGACCGACTCTGAATTAAAATGCACATGTGAATGAAAGAACAATAATTACCTCCGTACCACTACCAATAATCAGAAAATGAAAATGGAAAAAAACAACAATCCACATGTTGTTTATCTCAACATATCACGAAGAAAGCTTTAATTCTTTACATTTTTATTTACACCAAATATTTTTCAATTCAATAGAATCAGTGAAGATATAGTAGAAACGAAATACCTAAATAGCCCACTGTCGCAATCCCCAATCCCACCATGATTGCGGTTGAAGCCTTGAGAAGTGATTATAAATTTGGAGAAACTAGAAAAATTAGCAGTTTAGAGTATATTTAACTGAAAAATACATACCATAGCGAAGCATGAAAGTTGAAGAAATTCCTATCCAAGGGTACTGAAAGAATGTGTTGGTAAAAGTGAAAAAGTTCTAAATTTTTTAAATTAATCAGAGAAAATTATAAAAACTAAAAAGTTGAATTTAAATTTAAAATTAAACATATATTATGTATAAAAAAGTTAATTTGAAATTTTTTCGGTAATAGACAATTTGGTAAAAACCTTCGTTTTTTTAAGAAAAAATTAAATTAAAAACAATACATGAACAATTATTGCTACAAGTGGATTAAAATTTTGGCTTATTCAAAACAAATAGAATATAAACTTTGAAGTTTTTCCAAAATCAATGCAAAACAAATGGCGTAATTTTGAAATAATCTAATGAAAAACAAGATAATTGTGTTAAATTGTACATGTTACTTTAAATATTCTCATAAAATAATCTAAAATAAGTGTACATCATTCAATGTTATATTTTTATTAAACCCGCCTATAGAATTTTTTTAGCTTACAGCCTAACAGCTAATTTTACTGTTTAGCCATTGTTTTTTCAGTTTTGTTCAGGCGTTAGTTTTTATTTTTCTTCTTCCGTAGCTTTTTTATCGAAAAAAATCTTTTGCTAAAAACAATTAAAACTTTTAAATCTCAATTAGACTATAAAAAAACAGTTTGATTTGGAAAAAATACCTTTTTGTTCCACGAAAATCAGGTTTTTCTTCGTTTTTCGATTGTTTTACTATCACGCCATATTTTGTCATCAAGCTGAGATTTTTTGTCGTAGGAATTTTTCAGTTTTTGTGAAAAAAGAAGCGTTTTGTAAACATTTAAAGTAAGATTTGAATTTGTTTATTATTATTTATTAAAAAAATCAAATTTTGTAATTTTTTTAGTTAAAAAGCGAAGCAGTTTAAAAGTATCTTGCAAGAACTTTTAATGATAAAATGGGTGTACAGTACGACAAAATATGTGCTTTATTGACTGAAACGGTGATGTTGATGTGTAAAAATGGTGTACAGTTCAGTGACGAGTTGAAGGTGCAAGGACTTATCGGTTTAACTGCAGACAAGGAGGTTCACATTATTCAAATCAACGAAGTGGTAAAAGCAGATCCTACCAATAAAACATCAAAAACTGAGAGTGCTGAAATTGCTCACTCTTCTTCAAATTCTCACCAGCG
Source organism: Branchellion lobata (assembly GCA_947562095.1). Lineage (NCBI taxonomy): Eukaryota > Metazoa > Annelida > Clitellata > Hirudinida > Piscicolidae > Branchellion > Branchellion lobata. Next base: position 11,995,811 of record OX387247.1, read on the forward strand.
TGATTCCAATAACCAAGATAATTTCGTCCAAAACTTATCTGCTCCGAGTTCGCAAAAACAAATAGAAGCGGGTGATCTTCAGGTAGTTGAAAAAGAAAATCTGATTAAGAATGATCATTTCAACACAAGTCACAAGAATCACAATATTAACAGTATTGTCAAAAAGATATATAGTGTTAATAGTTTTACTAAAGTTGACACTCTGGTCAACACCAGCTCTATTAGAATGGCACAAACAACAACAACTGATCTTTCCTCGAATGACAATAACCGAAGCTACGAGGTCGATTACAGTGTAAACATAAACTCTAATGGGGATGATCAGTTAATTCAGAATGAGGTGACAAAGTACTTTGACGATGAATCCTTCAACAACCACGTTCAAGACTATCCCATCGACCTCCACATCAATAACAACTCCAGCAATGATAATGACAACACCGACAACAATCTTCACAATAACAATGAAAACAACAATAACATTTTATTCGATGTCAAACCTTCAGCAGGTGAGCTAGAGGAATGGGCCTATAATAACGAATACGTAGTGCCTTCTGTTCACAAGGTTTGTTGGAGCTTTTGCTGATCAATGCACATTTTGTTTCATTGATTTTTCTATCTTTTTCATTTCAATTATGAGCAAGTTTTTTGAGTTTTGAGTTTGAAAAGTTTTCCAGTAAAAGTTGGTATATCAATTATAATTTTTTAAATTATTTTAAAAAATTTGGTTGTAAGTTGACTTATTTAGTTTTGCTTTTTACCAATGGACATACGGTAACATTATTTCTAATGATTCAGAAAAAAAGACAGTCGAGAGGTGGCGTCAAAGCTAAAAAAGCTAAAATAAAAATCAGTAGTGGTAGCAAGAACAACACTTCCAACACACTCACTAACAACAATGACACTGGAAACAATAGCAACAACAATACCTGGGAGTTAGGGATGGAGGGGTTGCCGACAGGGAGTCAAGAGGACTATAACGCCGACCTGAACAACAACAGCATGCTGTCCAACACTTCCAAGTACTATTGCAACCTCTGCACTTCCTCCTACAAGCACTTTTGCAACCTTCTCACCCATGAGGTTAAGGTGCATGGACGTCAGAAGAAGAGAGGGGGTCGCAAGAGGAAGAGTGACGCTTTGGTCGTCTATGACGCCGACAACAAGGCTCCCACAGGGGACAATAACCACTCCCTCGGAGGTGCCGAAGAGTTTGATGGGGGAGGAGGCTATGGGAATGAGGCTATTGACAATGAAGAAGTGGAGGGGTGCAGTGAGGAGGTGATGAAGGGGGGAGCTGAAGGAGTCTTGGTTGAAGAGGCCTGAGCTGATTGAAGCAATTTACAACTCAACTCTTATGCCTTGTGGTGTTTAGCGGGGGTAGTTAGGGTCGTTGGTTGGTGGGTTCTTCACCAAATCACTCAATAAATAAATTCTTGTAAAGATTTTCAGTCATCAAAGCGCTTGAACCCTCCAACCAACTCAAATCACCTATTTTTGTTTAAACTGAGAATTGATTTTTTTGTCCAATGCAAGCTCTCTTTACTTGGTTGAGATTTTCATTTTTAGTTAACTGTCACTTCGCACACTGATTACCAGCAACAGCGCTATGTTCTCTCACTCATGACTAGATTTATTTTCTTATCCCATCTCCACCACCACCGCATAGAAGCTCGCAAAAGTACAATCAACATGATTCTCTTGATCCTTCTGTGGTCATCATTCTTGTCACCATGCACACAACCACAACTGTCATCATTCTTGTCACCATGCACACAACCACAACTGTCATCATTCTTGTCACCATGCATTCAACCACAACTGTCACCTTCTTGTCACCATGCATTCAACCACAACTACTATCATAACCTCCACCAACACCGCCATCTTCGTCGTCATCTTCGTCATCACCATCGTCGCCATTCTCGCCCTCATTACTATTTTGCTGCTTACCATTTGATTTTGTAACTTTCCAGCTGTAGATACAAATATAGACTTGAAGATTGTTTTATGTACTTCACTTTGCGTCACCCCTCTCATCCACCACCACTCTACCCATTCGCTCCTCAAAGGGTGGCTTCTATGTTTTTATGAAGTGTACTTTCATCAGCCTGGCATCCTTTATGTGTTCCAACGCGCATACACACACACACACACACACACACACACACACACACACACACAAAATGTATTTCTTTCTCTTAAGCCATCGATTCCGATTTGACTCCAGCGTGAAGGAGTGCTTTGTGAGACACGCTCCGGGGCTTCATCTTCCGCGTCGGTGTTCTCCACCCTTTCTCCCACCATCGTCCCAATATTGTTCCCCTAGTGGTCCATCAGGTTTTGTAAGCGCTTCGAACTGATCAGCTCGTCGCAGCCAGCCTCCAGGCAGCTTCGTAGTAAGTTATATCACAGCACGCCCCCTCGTCGACGCAGGCATACTTTAGAGGCGAGCATTTGTCAAAGTATTAAATGATTGATTTAATTTTTCAATTCGAGACATCTCATAACCATATCCACACGCTCCACTGAAGCTTGCGCAATCACCGCTATATAGGACCGTTCGATTAGATTAGCTTAGTGCATGCATGTGGTGGCCAGAGGCGGAACGAGATGAGGCGGTCGATTCGCTTCACGCATAGCCGCCTTGGACGTTTTAAAATTCAATTTTGAGCGACAAAACTAATTTGAAAATATTAAGCTTTCGCAATCGTTGCTCTCCCCTTGTTAAGGCCATTTGAATAAAGCTTAATGCGCACAAGGCGCTCGAAACGGCCGTACGAGCAATATCCGCGCGCGTGTTTTTAAATGTGTGTTTGCATGTGTGTGCGTGTATGTATGTGTGCATATGCATGCGTGTGTGTATGTGTGTGAGTGAAAGATGGAGACGCATGCTCTTGTGGCTGTCCCTGCAGGGGCGACTGAAGCACTGCTAGCGGCACTGAACAATCAAAGGGTCGATTATTGGTGATTGTGTCTTTGCACCGCCATATTATTTTTATACTTCTTACTAACACATCCATATCTTGATATTATTACGTCACTATCGTCATTCTCCTCATTGATGCTATAACGTTGTTGTTGTTATTTCGGAACTTTGCCTTTGAGTCTTTTATTGACACTGATTTCTATTTTCATTTTTTATTCATGTTTTTTAGTTAATCTTATGATTATTTTCATTAAGATTATTCATATCACTTGTATTTAAACACACACCACACAAACATACACGCACAACCTACAAACACGTACAACCGCGCGTATATATAACCTTGCCTTCCAAAACAATGTTATCAGATTTTCATGCTTTTGTACGTTCGTTTCCTTCAGAAGTCTCACGCTGTTAATTTAACTAGAGTGCTCCTTGTCACGCCGTGTAGTGGTCAGCGGCCGTGGTCATCGCACGCACGTGTTGGTTAACGTTGATCATTATTTATTTAGCATTCCTTCAACTTTAAAACAAACCTTCTGTTCGCATTCTGTCGGGGATATTTTTATTTTTGTAGTTACAACAATTATTATCAATAATGGCTTTATTGAGCACATTTTCACACTGAATACATTTTTATTTCAAAGCCTTCGCTATCAAATACATCAGGTCCATGGCCGTGTTCACCTTACGCGCCAACACAACAACAACAACAATAAAAACCATATACACTATCCTTGCAAACCATCCTCCATGCAGGCCAATGCCGCGAATCATTATTCATTGATTTCTTAAAGTTTCAAAATGATTTTTAAATGACGAATTTAGTATCATATGAGGAATTATATGAATATGAATATAATTATATTACATTGTATGAGAGAGCTTGCATCACCGTCCATACACGCCCCTGCTGGCTTCACCATCATGCCTCCTCACCTAGACAACACACCACCCCCCTCAACACTCCTCCATCTCTTCATTCTCCTCGTACTCTCTTTGCAACAACATCACAGTCTCGTACATGTCGGTCATGGGGAAGAGGTCGACCAGGGACGTGTGCGTCAGTCTGAATGCCTTGCCCTGTGTCCTCTTGGACGGTTGCCTGGTGAAACTGGGCGAGGAAGGCGATGTTCTCAACGTCATGCAATATGCCATCACAATCCATAATACAATAACATAGCTATCCACCAGCACGCATCATTGTAGACCACAGAAATTGTGTAATTCTGAGAAATGATCAAGTGGTACTTAGGCTCAAAGAGCTTCAATAGCTCAATATATTCTGAAATAATTCAAAATCAAGAGCTCTAGAACAAGAGCAATTGGCCCTACGAAAGTGTTGGAAGAGGGGGTTGTTAATGATGGGGCAGTTACTAAATGATCGAAAAAACAGGCACTCGAGGATGTTATTGCAGGCGGCAGGCAGCTTGCAGGCCACGTACACGAGTCTCCTGACCGCTGACACCCTCCTTATTGCCTTAACCACACTATCGTCTGTGGGGAAGAGGACTTTGAGGTGGTTGGTGTTGGTTTTGTTGGAGATTTTTGGGTTATTTTTGTTGTATGTTGTTGCTGCTGGTGCGTATTTGTGGGTGAAACTGACGCTGTTCAACTCTTGAAGTACCAGCAAACGAGAGATGTGCAAGGTGTCAATAAACTTTGAAATTGAAACGGTGTCTTACGCAGTCCAGCTCTCGGTGGGTCCACCACCACCACCACTTCATCTTCTCCATCCTTGAGTCCTAGAGTGTAAGAAAAATAAATAATAGTGATAATAATATTGAGAGCTGATTTTTCGATCGAGGTAACAAATTTTTTAAAATTTACTATGAACGTATGCACTTCTGAAGGCTGAAAGCTACGCTTTACAAGCGAACGGGTTGGACTGGCTGGTTATTCTCCCACACAGAACCTCACCACCTTCCCTACATCACCTCATTCACACCATTTTCTCAACACTCCCCTTCACGCCACTCCCTCTAAAACACCTTCTCCACACCAACCTCTCAACACTGGATCCAACACCGTTTCCACCTTTCCACATATGAACTCTGCATTGGTCACTCCTGTATTGCATGGTGCATTGCATTTTGCATTCATTATAACTCTGAACATTCCTTTGAAGCAGTCAAAAATAAATTAAAAACCAAATATTAAATTATATAAGATGCGACTGCCTGTATAGTGACAATTATCCTAGGAAAGAATGGACATATTGTTATTAGATATTGCTGCCATCATCATCATCGTCCTCGCCATCATCCTCATCATCATCATCATCATCATCAGCATCATCCCCATCATCATCAGCATCATCATGGGCGTCGTCGTCATCATCATCATCATCATCATCATCATCATCATCATCATCATCATCATCATCATTTTTGAAGACTCGCCGTTGAGGGCAGCATTAGCCTTGGCGTTGTCCACGGCCTCCTTGACCACCTCTATTCCCACCACCCTCCTGACGCCCTGTGTGGTGCCGTTGTTGTGCAGTACTCGCCGAGCAGGACAATGTAAGTATTGGCAGTACTAGCTGTGCAGTAGCTAATGAAATTTTGTAGGTTGATGAGAGCGATTATGAGTTGCAATCACGATATTGGACACACAGACATTGTTCTTGTTCTTGGAACTTTCACTCAATAAATAATTAACAGCAACAATTCATGATAGGCACGAGTGGAGCGTGCCTCGGAACACCTTGGCAAGGCACAGAGCAATGGTCCCAGTGCCACAACACACATCCACCACAGTGGTCCTTTCGCTGGCCTGGCACAAGGACGCCACTTGAGCGTACAACACCTCTGCAGCTTTGGTGTTCACTGGCGTGTGTGTGTTTTTGTGTGCATGTGTGCGTGCCTATAGCGACCAAAATTTTTTTTAAATATTTTTATTATTACTATAATAACCCTCCTGATCACCACCATCATCGTTACCACCACCACTACCATCCCCACCAACACCACCACCACCATCATTACCACTACCACCATCATCACCACCACAAAAGCCACCTTGGAAGAAGGAGAGTGGTGATATTTGGAAGTGCAGGTTGAGGAGAGTTTCAGTGATGTGAGCACTGCCCGCCAGGTGCTGCGGCTGCTCGTTTGCTGTGCTGTGAGGCGGTGGTGAGGTGGTGGTGGTGGTGAGGTGGTGGTGGTGAAGTGGTGGTGGTGTGATGGCGGTGAGATGATGGTGGTAGAAGTTGAATTATGTGGTAAGGGTAAAACTCTAGAATAATGGTGGTGGAAAAGGTGTGGTGGTGTGTATGGCAGTGTTGAACGGACGCAGAGGCTCACTCGGAGCACCGGTCGGACTGGAAAAGGAAGTGCAGCGAGGTGACCACGCTGCTCTCCAGTCCCTCGTAGTAGGCCTTGAAACCAGCTACCACCCCCCTCTTCTCCTCCTGAGGTGGTCAGTGCTGCTCTTGAAGTTGCAAACAATCAACCACCGACCAATCAATCACCAATCGATCAACCACCGACCAATCAGCCACTCGAGAGGGACAATGATAATGCACATATAGGAGCAGACCTCGGAGAGAGACTGAGGGTGGCACACCAGCGTGAGCATCACCTGCTGTTTGCTGCTGTTGTTGGTGTTGTTGCTGCTGCTGTTGTTGGTGTTGCTGCTGCTACTGTTGGTGTTGTTGAGTTTGTTATTGTTACAACTAGTGCTATTGCTTTTGTTGCTTTCAGTGGTTGTGTTATTGTTGTTCACGTCAGAGTTTTTTTCATTAACTTGTTCTTTATCTTCACTACCACTTGTATCACTACGAACAGCTGGTTGTTGTAATGTTGTACTATCATGCTGTTGTTGTTTGTTCGTTGCATCATCATGTTGTTGTTGTTGTTGTGCATCGTCATTTTGTTGTTGTACGTGGTCACAAGAGGCGGTCCTGACAACGGCTTGTTTCCAGTACCCTTGCCTGGTGAGAGCGCTGAAGGAGGCCATGTGACTCACGTGGTTCTGCAAGTAGGCCCGCAACTCCTGCTCCGGTGTGGCGTTGCATCGATTTGGAATACATGCGTTTAAATAAAAAATATGAATCGGATGTGGACTGTATGTGCATCGTAATTTAAGGCAAAAGTCTTGAACTTAAACTTTAATATCTTTGATGATCTACTGATGATTCTTATTAGCTAGCTTTGACTTCTTCACTCGGCATTCTTTTCCTCCCTCTCTTCCTCATCAACCTCCCCATCTCTCTCTCTCTCTCTCTCTCTCTCTCTCTCTCTCTCTCTCTCTCTCTCTCTCTCTCTCTCTCTCTCTCTCTCTCTCTCTCTCTCTCTCTCTCTCTCTCTCTCTCTCTCTCTCTCTCTCTCTCTCTCTTTCTTTCTCTCTTTCTCTCTCTCTCTCTCTCTCTCTCTCTCTCTCTCCTCTCTCTCTCTCTCTCTCTCTCTCTCTCTCTCTCCTCTCTCTCTCTCTCTCTCTCTCTCTCTCTCTCTCTCTCTCTCTCTCTCTCTCTCTCTCTCTCTCTCCTCTCTCTCTCTCTCTCTCTCTCTCTCTCTCTCTCTCTCTCTCTCTCTCTCTCTCTCTCTCTCTCTCTCTCTCTCTCTCTCTCTCCTCTCTCTCTCTCTCTCTCTCTCTCTCTCTCTCTCTCTCTCTCTCTCTCTCTTCTCTCTCTCTCTCTCTCTCTCTCTCTCTCTCTCTCTCTCTCTCTCTCTCTCTCTCTCTCTCTCTCTCTCTCTCTCTCTCTCTCTCTCTCTCTCTCTCTCTCTCTCTCTCTCTCTCTCTCTCTCTCTCTCTCTCTCTCTCTCTCTCTCTCTCTCTCTCTCTCTCTCTCTCTCTCTCTCTCTCTCTCTCTCTCTCTCTCTCTCTCTCATCTTATCCATATCTCCTTCTGCACCTCGACGGCGGTCTTCATGGCAGGAGGCAGGATGGAGCAGGAGAGGACGGGAAGCACTGAGAGGTCTCCTTGCTTGTAACTACCCACTCTGAAGCCAATGCAGTTGTCTGTGTGATGGAGTGAGATGGTGAAGATGGTTGTTGTGTGGTGGTGATAGTTTGGTGGCGGATGTGGTAGTGTGGTTGTGGATGTGGTAGTGGATAGCAGCCACCTAGTTCTCCATAGCGACCAATCGTGAACTCGCACTTGTTCCTGTATGCTTGAGTAACTGGCTGTGTGTGTGTGTGTGTGTGTGTGTGTGTGTGTGTGTGTGTGTGTGTGTGTGTGGTGGGGGGGGGGTGTGTGTGTGTGTGTATGCATGTATGTATGTGTGTTGATGGACAAAGACAAAACATTTAGTGATTAACACTATTATTGTTTAGGTGACTCGAAACACTCATTTTATCAGCAACTTTTTTTAAACTAAAAATTAGTAAAAATAACAATAAACAGCACAATAACAATCATTATTATTATATTTTTCATATAAATGATAAATGTGTTGAAGGAGGCGGTCTCACAGAGGGTTTTATGGCTCCCAGTTCACAACACACTCCATCGTGCCTTGACCTTGACGCCGATGAAACAAGGTCATCTTATATCGATTCATGACGTCATATTTGGAAGTTCATAGTTTAATTTTACTATAATGAAGCCATAATGATCCTAGAAACGCCTTTTCGATGTACTCTATTGAGTCTATGTACGTGCATCGTCAGTGATAAGAAGGATGAGAGAGCTTGCATCATTCTTAACAAACAAAAACTTTCATGGTGAAAACAATTGAAAAAAACGATAAAAATAATTTAAAAAAATAATAAATTATAATCTCAACCACCATTCTCTTCTGCCTCACGACCTGTTGAGATTGATGAAGGGGATTTGGAGACTGTTGTTGGTGCAGATTTTCCTTGCCAACTTCACCAAACAATCCTTGGCTGCTTTTGTCTTCAACTGCAGTGGTGGTTGAAGTGGTGAGAGTGGTTATAGTTGAGGTGGTGATGATGGTTGTAGTTGGAAGGGTGATGGTGGCTGTAATAGTATGAGGAGTCTGAGAAGAAATAAAAAGAATAATAGATGAACAAGAAATAGAAAAAAGTTTACTTCAAGTTGCTGCCCATAAGGCATCTGCCATAGAGGGGACACTGTGGCGTTGACCTTGCTGTTGTTGTTGAAGTGGTGTTGTTATTGTGTTGTGTTAGTGGCATCGTCATGCAAGTGACCTGTCATCGTCCAGAAACTCCTCTATCCTTCCAGTCCCTCTGTCTTTCTTCTTCCTCTCTGGAAAGGCAAGCTGCTCATTGCACTACAGTCTTATATTTCATCAGAAATTCTGTATTTTCAACATCATCCCTATCTCCATCATCATCATCATCATTATCATCATCCTCATCATCATCATCATCATCATCATCATCATCATCATCATCATCATCATCATCATCATCATCATCATCGTCTCCATCATCATCATCATCATCATCATCATCATCATCATCATCATCATCATCATCATCATCATCATCATCATCATCACCATCAGCACCTTTGTTAGAATGTCTCTTCACCACCAATGGATCAGGAATTGCAGCAGCCATCTTTAAAATGTATTTGAATTATTACTAGTATTTTCAATTTGTCTAAATGAAAGTTAACCACGAAGAAGTTATACATATTTTCCTCATTTAATTTATTTAATTTATTTAGTTTTTTTTAATTGTTTGGAAGTCCTACTTTGACTTTTATTTTCCTGCTCTTCCACTCATAGCCTTGCAATTTGTCAATGGCACTGTTCTTATCTTCCTCTGTCCTTTGGTGTGTTTGAGTGTTTTATGAAGTATCAACAATGCTCATTTAACCTTTTAATTATTTTTTTATGGGGACAAAATTATTATTTTTATAGAAAAAAACCTGAAAGTGACAAAAGCGAAATGTCCCAGAGAGACACTCTTGATTTTGCATGGCTTCAGTCCCAAGTGTACTAGTTTCTTTTTCAATTGCTGGAAATTTCGATTTTTTTTACTTTGCGACTAAATTTAGTTTTTCCGTTTATGTTGAATCTATGATTATAATTCATTGAAAATCTGACATAATATAAAAAAATGCAAAAACAAACTGAAAGTCCAAATCTAGGTGGAAGGTTGCATAGTTCTAATTTGAATCTTTCGCTTGAAAAATCTCCTCTTTCAAGATAGGCAAAAGGATTATCGGTGCTTGCAGTTTCCATCTGATCATCGTCACACTTACCAGCTTCAGTGTCAACCTTGTCTTCTGGAACGTCCATATCAGTTGTACTTTTGATATTCGGATTTTGCTCTTCTGCAGAAAATTCAGTGGATGCTTCAGGTTTAACACATTCCGAAATTTCATCTACATTTTCGTTTGGAATTTCACTAGGATCGGAAATTTTTTTTTGATCTTCTTTCTCCATAGTATTAAACTTTTAGCATAAGAAAACTTTCAAACCATAACAAATTTTGAAAAGCAAACCCTATTTTATCGTGAAACATGTGTTGTGGCCTAAATTTAAATCACACCCTAAAGGCTGTAACGCAAATTACACTTTAAGAATTAACTTTAGTTTTATTGAAATTTTTCAGTTTCAAATCAAGAATTTAAAGATTCGACTCATACTTAAAATGAAAGATGGGAAATAAAAAATAGTTTACCCGCATTCATAATCAAATTTATAACTAAAATACTGATGTGTGAAAAAGAATGAGATGACAGCGTTAAATATAGCTTCAATGTTTAAGAATCATTCAATTAAGAAAAAATTCTGTCAAAAATAAATCTTTGAAAATCTTTAGCGCAAAAATAAAAAAAAACTGGCATCTTTACATGGCGCACCTTCCTGCCATGCCAAACGTCAGACTCGCGTGTTGTCAATAAAATCCGCTGTCACAGCCTCTGCGCAAGTGCTTTTCTATTTGGCATTTTTGAAGATTGTAAATAAAAACCTCAACCAAAATATATTTTTTAACTTCGAAAAAAAATCTATTAAATCGGAAAAAATGAAAAAAAAAACATTAAAATATAAATCGAAATCAAAAAACATAATTTAACATAGCCACAATCCACGCTGTAGTTGTTCAAAAACAAAAAAAAATTGTATATCTATTTGATTTATTTTTTTTGAAACTACAAAACAGACTGATGTATGATGTAAAAATTGCAAAAGATTTCAAATTTACGCACCCACATCCACACCACACCACATCATCCTCTCCAGGCCTGCAGCCACGAAGAGACGTAGGCGCCGACACTGGCTCCGATGGTGTCTGAAGAAGAGGAGCCCATGGAGGAAGAAGAGAGCGGCTGCTCAGGGATCAACTCCACGTGGGGAGAAATGTATTCCCAGTTGCCCTCACTGTTGCTGCAGCTGTTGTCGCTGCTGTTCCTGTGCCGCTGCCTCGGGTGCTTGGGGCTCTTGCCGGGGTAACTGGCCTTGCGACGAGGCACCTTCAAGCTCGGTTCTCTCATCGGCACCTCACTCTCATCACCATCGTTGTCGTCTTCATCATCATCTTCGTCATGCTCTTCGTCATCTTCATCATCATCTCTTGGCACCTCGTCGACGAAGCACGCGTCGCTGCCATGTACCCCGCGATTAGCCTCGTCACTACAGGGTGGAAGCGTTTGGATGGAAAGGAAACAACACGGGGAAGAGGAACGTAGCAAGGTGCAGTGACGCCCAGCGACAAGTTAGTCTTCATCAAAATTTCTTTAACAAACAAACGCACAAAAACAACCGACACACACAAACAACCGACACACACAAACAACAGAAACATACAAACAACAGACACACACAAATTACAGTCTGTTCTGATACAATACAATACAATACAAAAACGAATATAACTATAGTGGCCTTAACCCCGTAGAGTTTCGAGGCCTGATTTAATCTAAAAATTTGTACAGTGCTGATTACAAACTCTTTCTACCACAAACTGCTGACTAACCATCCAAGCATGGGGTTCCTCACGAGAGAGTACACACTACGAAGGCAGTTTAAGGAATGGTCGCCAGGTGGTAAATTTTGGTAGTGACACAACCACTGCACGTTGGACTCAAGCCTGCGCAGACGTCTTAAGATTTGCCGTACTGTCAAGTCGCCACTGAAATCTCTGTGGTGGTGGTTGTTGTTGTGTTTGTTATTGCAGTTGCTAGTGACAACGTTACGAATGTCTTTTACTGTTACGGTTATTGTCGTTGTTTTAATGAAAGAATGGCAATGGAAGATTGGTATGGTGTGAGAAGGTTGATGAAGTGGTAACAATATTGATATAGGGGGGGAAGAGGGTTGAAAGAGTGGGAGAGATTGAAATGTTGGAGGGGATGCTTATAGTGGGGGGGAGGGGGGCGGGGGGGGGTGAAATAATTGGTTGTAAGAGAAGGCGACTTGAAGTGAAGAGGGCGGGGCAGACTGCAGTCGAGGATGTTGGCGAGCAAGATGGCCAACTGGGTCAATAAACTCAAGCCTGCCTTGATGTCTGCATGGTGGTCATAAAGATGATGATGATGATGATGATGATGATGATGATGATGATGATGATGATAATATAATAATAATAATAATAATAATAATAATAATAATAATAATAATAATAATAATGATAATAATAATAATAATAAGATGAAGGATAAAGAAAAGAGGAGAAGGAGAAAAAGAAGAAGGAAAAAGAGAGGGAAGAGAAGAAGGAGCAAGATGATGAAAGAAAGAAAGAAAGAAAAAAGAACGAAAAAAAGTCATCCCTCTCATCACCACCACCGTCACCACCACCGTCACCACCACCGTCACCACCACCGTCACCACCACCGTCACCACCACCGTCACCACCACCATCACCACGGTAACCGGAGCATTGAGAAGGCTTGTGTTTGAGGTGTTGTCTGATGTTGCAGGGTAGGGTGGTGTGGAGGAGGCAGAAGGTGTGCTGCTCGCTGCTCTGCACCCACCTGCCGTCGATAAAGGCCGTCATACGGGCCTCCTTGTGGGTGATGATGATGATGATGATGAGGATGATGATGATGATGATGATGATGATGATGATGATGATGATGATGATGATAATGATGATGGGAAATTTTTCTGACAGCGGTGGCAGTCATTTTGGTTTGTAGTTTCATAGAGTGAATGTGGAAGCAAGGGTTGGAACCTTGAGAAGATTGATGGCTGAAACGTTGAGAAGCTGATTAGGCGATGAGTTGGTGGTGGAATCAGTGGATGTTGTGGGTGAATTAGTGGATGTTTTGGATAGATTAGTGGATACTGTGGGTGGATTAGTGAATGTTTTGGATGGATTAGTGGATGTTGTGGGTGGATTAATGGATGTTGTGGGTGGATTAGTGGATGTTGTGGGTGGATTAGTGGATGTTGTGGGTGGATAAGTGGATGTTGTGGGTGGATTAGTGGATGTTGTGGGTGGATAAGTGGATGTTGTGGGTGGATTAGTGGATGTTGTGGGTGGATTAGTGGATGTTGTGGGTGGATTAGTGGATGTTGTGGGTAGATAAGGGGATGTTGTGGGTGGATTTGTGGAGGTTGTGGGTGGATAAGTGGATGTTGTGGGTGGATTAGTGGATGTTGTGGGTGGATTAGTGGATGTTGTGGGTGGATTAGTGGATGTTGTGGGTGGATTAGTGGATGTTGTGGGTGGATTAGTGGATGTTGAGATTTGAAGAATTTTGAATGCGTTGTCAGTTGAGTGGAAAGAAGTTTCAAGGAAGGCTTCGGAAGGACCGGAGGTGGGGATGGATGGTACAGAAGGCTGCTGTGGTGGAGGATGAGGGGTGAGAGGAGTGGATGGTTGTTGATGGGGAGATGTGTCAGTCAATGTGACGTTGCTACTGCTGCTGCTCTGATTGCTGTCTCCACAGCTAGTGGTGCCCATGCCGACAGCTGTGTGGTCGCTTGTGGTGGCCACAGCAGAGAGGAGTTGAAGAGTGGAAAGAGAAGTAGATGGAGGAGGAATGTTCTTGGAGAGATATACGGAAAACTGCTTTAACTCCTCTTCAGACATCTCCTCGTGACATGACACTGGCCTGGAGGGGAAGCAGAAGCAGTGAGAAAGAAAGATTGATTTGAAAAAAAATTATACAAAAGTGTTTAATGAAACCCGATTATTAATGATTAATTAATTAATTGAGGCATTCAAAAAACTAACAAACGTCACCCACTTCCAGTCATTGGAGTGGGAGATGGGGAAGATCTTGTCGACCAGCTCAGAGCACAGCTGTCGTCTGTACGCAGCCAGCTCTTGCTTGCTGGTGTGCAGCTTAGCAGAGGACACTTGTTGCTTGTCGGGCTGCTTCTTTAAATGCTCCAGAATGTTCCGTATCTTCGTCTTCATGGTTGCCAGCTCTCGATTCTTTGCCGCATTTCTGGCTTTTGAATCGTCATAAGCTTGACAATCTGGTGTTAGTTCAGTCATTTTTTAATCATTGCCAAGAATAACATTTTCAATGATTCTTGAAGATCTTTGTGTTTTTAAAACTTTTAAAAGTGAACGAAGGTGAAGCAAATAGGAGAGAGTACCGACCGTCCTTGAAGGCTTGCTGCAGTCGTGCCAGGGCCTCCTTGGCACACACTACGTTCACTCTGGCTCGCTGAATCCTAAGCCGCTGTGGATGAAAGTGGGAGATGGGGATAAAAAATTAGCTGGAGATTAAACATGCTGGAAACTGCATACCTTTTATAAATGATGTTTAAATAACTCTTGAAACATTATAGAAAACCAGAAAAACAAAAAACTTAATAATTGAAACATAATTGAGGTTTCATGAAAAAATAATAAAAGCGATTTTGAATTATTTGAATTAGAAGGTAGAAAAATGTAACAACCACCAGAAAAGTGAATAATATAATAAAATGAAAAAGCTTACTTTTTCTTTCTTTACTAAGTCTTTTTCCAAATATTCAGTTAATCTGCAGTTTGGATTTTTAATTAAATTAATTTTGAAAAAAACGAGTTACATTTTACATTTCTGAAAGTAATTACTTTTCGTTTAATTCCTTTAGTTCCGATTTCTTTTTGAGCCATAATTTTCGTTTGTTCACATAACTGTTGAATGAAAATTAGTTGAAATATGAATAAAATTTTTCCAATGATTTTAAGACTCACTAATTTTCTGCGATGAACTCGTCAGATGAATGAGAAAAGTTTCCAGACTGGATGCAACTGGAACAGATCATGGGTCTTTTACTGTAGCAACATAACTGACACTTTTCTACTGCTACAGAAATTCTATCACAGCTTGGATCCATCTTTCTTCTTTTAGTTTCAGTTTTCTATCAATTTGATTATCTTGAAGCCTAAAGAATGAAGAAAGTATTGATTCTATTTATAATTTTAACTGATGATTTTAAATTGAAAAAACTTCATGAAATTTAAAAAAAACTTCAGCACTAATTAAACTCTGCGTTTTATGTATTTAAGGTTGTAACTTTTTTTTAATATTTAAAAGTTAACTTGTATTAAACCTTTCTCGTACTTCATATCAGGTTTTTGATATTATTTATATTCTACATACATTAATACAAATATTTTTTAATTTAATAGATTAAAATAAATTGAATTATTTTGTTATTTATTTTAAGAAGAACGATCCTCTTTTAAAAAATAGCTGAGTAAGTATGGCCGATCAGATGCGTGAGCAGGTCGCTCAAATAGTAAAAGGATTAGATAGGTTTTTTCATTTTTAAATGTTCAAACTCATAGGTTTTTATATTCCATAACCTTCATATGTTTTTCAAATTTATTTGTATTTTTCTTTATTTTTGTTTGTAAGCGTGACAGACCTTATAATTCTTTTTTATACAGACGTTATTAAAACGATAATAAAATTGAGAAAATTTCAAATATTATTTTTGCAGGTATAATCCCGATAATGTACAGCTGTTGGAGAAATATGTTACTCTTTCAGCCACAGAAAACTTTTACGATTTAGAAGCTTACCTGGCTGTCCTCAAGCTGTAAGAAGAAAAAATATGTAAACTTGATTCAGAATAACAATTTTGTTTTTAGTTTATTATGTTTTTGCCCTATACCACTCAAAATTTTTGTAATACCAATCCTTCACTATTTTTTAGTTATCAGTTTTCTCCTAATCTGTTGAACACGGACATTGTGATTCTGATCTTTTTGAAGGCCCTCACCAACCTGCCTCATTCTGACTTCACCATGTGCAAGTGCATTATTGACCTGGATAAGGTGAACAAACTATTTTCAGTCTCATAAACTCAATTGTATAGACATTTTTACAAATGAATTTTTAACAACCGAAAACTCAATGTTGTGTTACATTGTAGATATTACATTAACATTTTGTTTTTTCATGAATTAAACTAACTATCATTTGAAAAAAAAGTTGGCAAGGTTGATGGGGGAGCCATTTTTGAAGATTCTTGACCTTTCCGAGTTCCTGGAGACCTGCCAGTTTGAGTACTTCTGGGTTTGACTTATACTTTCACCTTCTCTATGCCATTTATACAGGCACTTATTTTTCATGTATCAAGCTAGAAGGTAACTTATAGCTACACTAGAGTTGTTTGACTATACAATTAAGTTTGGCAATGATAATCATCAGAGGTGTGTTGTCCCAAGAGAAGCCATCTCAGTAGTAATTCATTTTAAGTGCATGTTCTTTTATGAGCATTGACCGAATAATTGTAATACTCCAGAAACACTTGGAGGTGATCTCAGACAGGACTCTGGCCATCAAGGGCTTTGAGGACTCCATCAGGAAGTGTTTGTGCTTTTGTCCATCTTGCTCACCATTTGATGCTTTATCTCTCGTTTCTATGTTTTCATTTATCTGGTTTATTCTTTATTTATCTCGGTTATTTATCGTTTCTTTGTTTGTTATTTATAATCCTGCATGGATTTTCTTTTTATCACTTTGATACGACTCATTGATTGTCACCATTCAACTTATCAAGCCAAAACATTCATTTTATTGTCCCACTGTTCTTCAGAATTAATGCCAATTTAATATTAGTTGTTTTTGTAGTATTGTTTGGTATAGTAGGGGATGGTAAGAGTTCAAACACTGCACGCTGCAGTCGTTTGTCACGTAGTCGGCATCACGTACCGCATGATCAAGAAGAGCGATCTGAGGGTCTTCCTGGGCAGCATCAGTGGTTCGTTGCTGTTGCTGTTGCACTGTTGTTGCTGTTGCACTTTGTTGTTGTTGCTGTTGCACTGTTGTTGTTTCAATTGGTATTTTGTTTCTTAATTACCAGCAAAGAATTTGATAAAATATCTTCAACGCATTTGAATAAACAAAACAAACACAACCAGCATGATTCCCAACTCCTTTTGTAGCCACACCATACCACACCCAGAGTTGCAGGTGAACCAGTGGATCAGCAGCAACCGCTGGAAGGACAAGGGCGACGGCTACGTGTTCGTGTCTGCGCAGGAGGACAACGTCACCACCAAGAACATCGCCGAGAAGATCACCATTGACAGTTCGTCCCTTCTCATCCTTCTCCCCTTCTTTTGTTCATTTTTTATTCTTAATTATTTGTTTTTTTTTTCTTTTTTATATATATTTTATTGTTTCTTTGTTGCTCTCGTTCACCCCATGCATCCTTCTCTGTCCTCAGATGTGTCTTCCATCATGACTCTCTCTTGAGTCGCCTGCGCCAACCACCTCTTCCCAACCAATATTCTCCAGTTGACCTACCTTTATTTCCAGTTGAATCAAATAAACCACCTCGATGAAGTCTGATTCACTTTTAAAAGTCACTCCACTATTATTCATTAAAGTCATTACTTCATCATCCAAAGCATGATATTTAATCTTTTATTGAGAATTCAGCTATAAAGTTCAAAGCTCTAAGGTCACGCCGACACAAGACACTCGATACGACGATGTTGTAAGATAGGAAATTCAATACTCAGTAGCAATACTCAATACAAAATACTCAGTAGCAATACTCAATACAAAATACTCAGTAGCAATACTCAATACAAAATACTCAGTAGCAATACTCAATACAAAATACTCAATAGCGAATACTTGAGCAGTACAAAATGGAAACAGTGATCACGAACACGAGAGGTAGTGTCAAAATACCGAGGTAGGCGTCTTGCAGCCCTTGTGATTCATCATTTCAATCTATAACAGAGTTTGGTTATAAATAATTATAATTGCATATTTTTTCGCTTCAAATTATTTGCAAAATCATTCAAATGACCTTCAAATGCATGTCTTCAATCCTTGAAACATAGTTGCATTGAACAGTGTGTGAATGACAAAGCATTTAAGTGTATAAAAATCTCAGTTGAATGTCAACTTCTTAAGCAGGTAAGATTCGGATAAAACGTTAGAACACTGAAATTCGGCGCAAATACTGCAAATTGTAAGGACACAAAAACGAAAGTTTGTATCTACAGTTAATACTTTTGCGTAAGGATGTTTGACAGAAATACTTGCACAAAGACCACGAGAGTTGAAAACACGAACACTCAACAGCACCATGAAGACTGCACGATAAATATTGCATAATTTCAAAATTTTAAACTAAAAAATCCAAATTTTTAAAAACTCACCATCTTATTCGATGGCCAGCCACCATTTCTCGACACTTAGTCATTGCTTGTAATGAAGCTTTGAGGGTAGGTTTCAACGCTAGCAAGGTTGAGGGCGTTGGCGAAGTAGTTGCAAGAAGAATTAGCGAACAGGTCTCTATGCAGGCTGCCCAACGATGCTTCTAACTCCCTCCGAGGCAGCACCGCACTGGGCTCCTTGGTGCACAGGTTCAATGGCCGCTCGTGCAAGACATCACCGCTCTCGAACTTGATGGAGTCCAGGTACATGCTCGAGATGGAAAAGTATGGCTTGGGGAAAGGTCCGATGAGCAGGGAGTGGTCTGGAAGCATGAGAGGAGTCTGGTAGGCAGAGTACAAATCCCTGGCCACCGAGGTAGCCATGCCTTGCCCCAGTGCCTTGCTGGCACTCAAGGCGAACGTGTCGACATTCGTGAAGTTCTTCATGTGGTTGGTGTTCTGGTTCGTGTGGTAAGCTGAATGGTCGAAAGAATTTCGGAAATTGGCATAGGATAGAGTCGGAAATGATATGGCGCCGTCATTGGGTGAAAATGGAAGAAGGGATTTTGTCGAAAGAAGCCCAGGGTTGAAGGACTGGCTCATCTTGTGTGCAGCATTGGTTTCATCAGAGAGCTGGCAATGGTGAGTGTTGTTGTGACTCTCGATAGGTGCGTGGTTACCAAGCCTTTTGTTGCCATCTATCGAAGTGCTCTTGTTGTTCATGGCTTCGTCCAGGTCACTTCGTGAGATTTTGTTCGTTGAATCTCTTGTTACATCTCTCATTGCATCTCCTGATTTATCTCTCATTCCAGAGTTGTTGACAATGTTTTGTTCGTCATTAGGGGCTGGAAAGTCATGGTTATCATTGTTTTCGTCGAAGGCGTCGATGAGCAGAGAAGGCAGCAGGCCTTGAGGTCTAGCATGAAGAGGAGAGTCGAGGTCATGGAGAGTGGTGCACTCGAGGAAGGGAGCATGGAGGTGGGTGGACTGGGATGGGGAAGCAGGAGTTGCAGCAGCGAGAGCTGGAATGTTCAAAGCAGTCGGGCCTTCAGCATAGTTGATGCCTCTCTGGTTGCTTTCCGACCTCAAAATCCTCTCTTTCAAACTGCCTTTTCTGTTTTTGACGACTTGTCCCTTGAGTTCAGTAACTCTTGCTTCTTCGGAAATTCTCTTCGAGTTTTCAGACGCCGGACACTTCTTCTTGTCGCAGTGATCGAGGCACACAGCAGTCGCTTCATCGGCGTTTTCGTCTTTCGAGCACTTGGCTTTCTTGTGGAGACTTCCTCCGGCACAAACACCCAGTGAGTCTTCAGCATTGTTAGAACCGTCACTCATAACGTTTTCCGGGAAGTTCTTTTCTGGACTGAGACAGATGTCGCTGCAGAGCTTTTTGGTGATGTTCAGGATCTCGTTGAAATTCTTGGGATTTTGTTGGAGGTTTTCCAAAGTTGCATCGTCTTCGTCAAAAGCATCTTCTTTGGCAGCCTTCTTGCCAACTGCTTCATGGCACTTTTTCTCGCTAGCCTCTCCCTTCCCCTCCACCACGGCTGACAACTTCCCCTTCACCACCACCAACTCCTTCTTCAGCTTCTTGTTTTCGGTGGCCAGCTTGAGCACCTGGTGACTCAGCACCAGACAATTAAGCCTTCGCTTTTCTCGTGAGCGCTTGGCGGCTTCGTTGTTCTTGCGCCTCTTGGCCCAGTAAACCTGGTCCTTTTTCTCCTCCGGCGTGAACTCTCGCAGGCGCCTGTTCTGGGCGTTGAGCGAGAAGGGTAGCAGGTGCAGCACCTGACTCTGTGCCTTGTCTAGCTCCTGCATCGTCTCAAGCACTCATCACTTTGAATCACTCTTCGTAGCTTTTTATCTCTACCTGGACGAAAATTTGAATATTGCTTTTGAATAATTCAATGCGGTTCGTTCAAATGTTAATGACAATAAATTTATTTAGCCAAATAAAAGTGAGAAGATGCATAAAATGGATGGATAATCACAGCAAAGGTCTCCAACCTTGCAACTTCCTTACAGAAATCCCTATCTTTTGTATATAAACTCCAGTCACCATAGGCGCTCATATATTGCAGTGTATATGACTGATCAATAAAGACTATAACATTTCAGAGCAATTCTTTTGATCCTCGTATGAAATATTATTAACGATGCTGAAATAATCGTACATAATTCGTACATTCCAGCGATGTTTGTATGGAATAATCCATGCGTGTAGTCAAGGGGGCGTGAATTGAGTCGAGAAGGGTGTGCACGTGTGCTCGTGGCATGGAGCCCAGGTGTGTTGACGGGTGCTTCGAAGAGCAGGCTCATGCGAAACATTTCTCTGGCAAGACAATGACATGTGGAAGAGGCAGAATCTATTGAACCTTTTAGATATTCGTGGAAAAGTTGCCTGCAAAGGCAAAGGTGAAAAATTCACAAGGGATGCTACAGAAGGCATTTGTGCATTAATTCACGTTATTTAATTTAATGAGAGTAGATGATCAAATTAAATTAAATTAAATTAAACATATAATTACGCAAGCTGCTTAAGCAGAGACAAACGTCACACGACGTCGGTGCAGTTGCCTAGCAACCAGGCCTGAATGGCTGTATGCTCGCAACAATGGCAGTCGTAACCAACGTAGTCATAGAGGCAGCAATATGCAACATGTCGTTATGATGAGTTTGTTCTCAAAGCTCCTATACAATTATAATTATGCAGTTTTTTATGCGTACTGAATGAGCTTTCAAAAGTTGCGAAGTAAAAAACCTCTCTTAAGAGAAACAGGGAGTTTATTTTATGCATACGCTGGTGTAGTTTTATTTTATAAGTATGATGGCATGGAGTCAAAAGACAATAACAACACTCACATAAATATCGATTGCGTTGTGACGTTGTTGTTTCTTTTAATTGACTAGAACAATGCCGTATTGATGTTCGCATCAGCCTTTCTACCTGAAACTACACTTCTCATACGCTTCGACCATAAACTAATATATGAAACAAAATGTTACATTTACTACCTGGAATGTCTTTTTGTATGGATTTTATAATCCTGGATACTTGTAAATCTCATATTCTCATTATGCTTCCCCCGAATGGTAGTGGAAATTTTCGAGAGAATATTTATGAAAGAGAGACAATTTTATTTTTAAACTTAATAGAGAGTATAAAAAACAGCGATTTCGAAATCATGTTTTTGATGTTTCGGAAATAAACAAAAACAACGTTATTACATATTTCGATGTTTCGAAATCTCTCAAAAGCTCGAAGCAAAGAAACTGAAGCGATCAGCAATGAGTGCCTCGAAGAAGAGCAAGAGCCAAAGTAAGGAGAAGAACAAGAGCAAGAAGAGGAGCAAGAGTTCCCAAGCAAGCAAGGTAGAAGACACAATGAATATCAACTTCGTGTGGTCTGAACAGGTGAAAATGGCGACCAACAGACTCAAACGACAACTCCAATGTCCTATGTTTGCAGGAATTTGTGCCCTTCCTGGAGTGCTTGATCCCAAAAGAGATATTCAAATTCCTGAATTGGAAGTAATTTATGGCGATGTGATATGGGAACGAAAATGCCTGAAAAAAGCGGAAGAAAAAAGAAGGTATGACCCAGCTAGTCTTGAAATGGTTGTGAGAAACTTTGCTTCTCGTGCTTTTATACCTAAAAGATTCATCGTTGAAAGCGATAAAAAAATTATTAACGAAGAAGTGGACAAATCGAAGGATGAAAAAGACAAGAAAAAAGGTAAAAAAAATGAAAAAAAGAAAATTGATTTGAAAAATTCTAGTAAGAAAAGTGAAAGTGAAGAAGCAAATAAAAGCGAAGTAGAAAAAAAGCCAGAAAAAGTTTTCAAAACTCCATGCACTGTTGAAACCTTGTGTGCCCGGCTCAATCTTTTTCCAGAACTCTTCTTAACTGAATCCAGTCTTTCACTTATATCAAATATTGCAGACATTCCTCCAAAATCAGCTGAAAAAGAACCAGAAGTGAAAAGCAAAAAAAAGAAAAAATAGAACCTCTGTCTTTTGCACTTGCATAATACTATTGTGTCTGTAAAATATTATTTAAAAATTTAAACCACATTCAAAATTTAGTTCACGTCAATGTTCAATTTGAGCTAATAAATGGTCACAGTCATTCTAGTGCCTAAGGTTCTTTGTAAAAACTAAAAGTGAATATTCTTTATTATCGTGGGATATTTCAATCATGTCTTCGTTTAGGAATGCTGAAAAGTGTAACCAAAAAGTACACAGAGAGCGATCGCAGGTTATTTATTTTTTATTATTTCATAGTTTTTCACATGAATTATAAATTCCATTTTAACTTTTTACATTTTTTCAGCCCGCATCAAGACAACATCTAGGTTTTCTAGAAAAGAAAAAAGATTATCAAAAAAGAAGCAGGTGTTGTTTGAGTTCAAACCATTCAACCTATTTTAATTCACGTTTCAGTTATATACCTTTCAAAAACCATCTTAACATTATTTTCCTATCCATAGGGAACACCACAAACGACAAAACACGTTGAAAGTGCTCAAAAAGAAAGCACTCGACCGCAACCCAGATGAATTCCACTTCAACATGGTCAAGTCAAAGACCATTGTGAGTAGTGCTGTCAAGTTTCATCGTCATCTTTGTATCATAAATTCATCTTTGAGTCACACACGACTAAATTTTCATTCATGAAACAGTTCAAAAATTTTTAATAACAACCTGATAGGGCTGTACAAAACATGCATCAACTACACATAGGATGGGGTGCACAAGGCAGATGACATTGTGATCACATACACAGATGAGCAGAGGAAGCTGATGGACACACAGGACATCAACTATGTTCGTTTCAAGAGGAGTCTGGAGAAGAAGGTGAGGAAGAGAAACCTTGAGTTCATTTGGGGTTTTGAGTTGAGGTGGCTGAATGATGTTTGGCATAAATATGAATAATTTGACAGAAAATTGACAACCTGAAGGCGTCCTTGCAGCTTTTTGCTGCTCCTTTGAAACCACAGAACAAACATATTATTTTCTGTGAAAGCAAACAAGAAGGTTTTCCAAATGGCTTTTCACTCTAGCACACTTACAACATATCTGTTTTTCTAACATTCATAAATAACTACAGCAAAAATGAACAAATAAACAAATATATGAGGTCAGATAAAGTCTTCCAGTTTTGTTTCGAAGTGTGACATCTCCCGACAGCCGAGGCTTTCAACCCGGTGAGCCACTTCAAGACACACCCTTCCCTGGCCTCCCGTTCCTTCAACAGACTTGACCTCCAGGCCCTCAAGGACACCAAGCTGCCCCAGCTGGATGACCGAGCCCTTGCTGTGAGCAGGCTTCCAAATTTTTTGTGGAAGACTGGCATTTAATTAAAAATTTAATTAATAATAATTAATATTTAATATTTGTTAATTGATGTATCATGTGTTCTGAAGAGGGTGGATTGAAGGAGGGATGTTCCAATGGGTGAAAGAGGGAGTGAGATGAAAGAGTTGACTTTTTGAAAAATATCAATGTTTTGGACATATGGCGTCTCGTATTGACACATATTTAAAACTTTTTTGAACGTCTAAAAACTTCAGCGCATGTGCAATATCGGGTCGATAAAGTGTATGAAAAAAAGAACATATCGAAATTAAAATCTTACACATCTTATATTGGCCTCGAAACTCTACGGGGTTAATGCCACTATAATCATATTCGTTTTTGTATTGTATTGTATTACATACGCACTTCACACCAGGAGGCGGCAGTGGAGAAGGAGAAAAAAGCGCGCGAACTGCTGCGCCGCATCGAAAGAGAAAAACAATTGAAAATTGTTGAAGAAAAACTCACCGTGCAAAAAGCCCTCCTGGTATGCCTGTTTGCGTGCCTCATTATAAACGAATCTCTTGACTGCATCGTATGAGAATTTTTTTTTCTCAATGGTATTTCGTAGTTTTTTTCCATTTTATCGTATTTTGATGAGGCAAACAAAAATTCATAGTGTTAATGTTGTGTATGGCTAAAAAAATATATGTAGTATTTTTATAGCTAACAGAAATGTGATGAAGCGTGTGAAGAGCTAAGCGTGATCACACGAGAGGCCAAAAACAAGCGAAATTTGTTTTGCTTTTCAACGCAGTCTGCCATTAGCACCACCATACAACCTCGCTATCAAGTGCATTCTTTTCTTAACTGCCTTTTTCTATTTTAGAGACATTTCACATTTTCTTCGCAGCTATCAACTTACATTCTGACTCTTCACCTTCCACGTGCAACACGCCCCAATACCACGACCACTTCAAGGGGCGCCAACCCACGATGCTTTCAACCCTCATACACCACTGCAGGACAAAGCGGTGGGCCGCAAGAAGGTGGCAGACGAGACAAAGGACACTGCAGCGCAGTACAAGTTCGCCAAGATCCGAAAAAGATGACCGTCGTGACCCATCAAAAATATTACATATCCATTTAAAAAAATTTAGAATATAATAATTTATTTTAATTATAGTTTTCTTATTATAATTTTAAAATTCATATGATTCGAAGAACGCATGATCTTTCAATAGACAGGACAGGTTCAAAGGCATTTATTAATCCATAAAGCACGCTTAAAGCTTTGAAGAGGATATCTTGGTGCATCTTACCGCCTGCGACGGTATACTACTAGGTTCGTTTGAATACTTCTAGCAGATACTAACCACGCTACCTGTGTTAGAAGCTAGCGAAAAGGCCTTAAAAATTTTGCGTTTAATATTTTTAGTCTTAAATATTGTTCAACAAGCTCTAGCTGGTTTTCAAAGCATTCGAATGAAGTATCGCAAGTAACTGATGAGTTGAGAGTATTTCTTTACATCGACGTTGATAGCAAACTATGTACAAATACTTGTTCGTATAATTATTAGAACAATCTAAAGCTATTATCTGTAATTTAAAGAGCCTAATTAACGAAATGCATTGAAATACGAAGATAAAGTAACAAAATATGCATTCGGTATATATAAAAGCCTTACAAATGTAAACAAAGCTAAATTAAAACAAAAGGTTCGTTCAAAGATCAGGAAAGCTCGAGATAAGCCTAACCGTTATCGAATTAGTTCTATAGATGAAATCAAACAAAACAACTTTACGGCTGGAAGCCTTGAAAAAGGCACGGAGTTATTCTTCGTTTAGCGCTGCACTCTAACGCCGTTTGTAAAGAATTGAAATGAACAAAGATCCGATCGAGAAGCTTTAAAGGAGTAGCACTTACTCCTGTAGGTCGGTTTATGAGCTGAAAAGTTCAGTGCGATCAAAAGCCGAGAATCATTCATGATTGTTACATAAAAAACCTAAATGGCTCCGAAACCACATGATAAAAAAGTTAAATCTACAACGAGCCATTTCGAAATGGTAAAAAGAGTAAAAAAATGTATGCTAACAACAACAACAACAACACGAGAGCCTTCAGCGTTTATCACTTGAGGAAGATAAGGAGGGAAGAGATGGCGGTAAGGAAGAGTAGTGAGAGAGGCGAGAGGGCACGGGAGTGTGGAGTGGAGTTGGGGGAGACTTTGCCAGCCCGAGGATTCCTGCGCATGTAAACGTCCTTGAAGACAGCTCTGTGTGGTGTGTGCGTGCCTTGTCAAGTGCCGCTGACGACAGACACATTAACAAACCTTTTAAATAGCCCTTGTTCAAACTCACAGAATTTTTATAAACTTTTTTTTTCACATTCTGCTACACAAGGCTGATAGCATGGCAATACACTCCATAATGAAGTTAAAAATTTAATAACACGTGAGTGCTTAAAGCTTGTTTTTAACGTAAAAGGTGTTTGTGTGGATTTTAACAAACGGAATGAAAAAAAAGTTGCAAGACCTGTAGTCCATGAGGATGGAGTGGATGCCGTTGAAGGGGCTCTTGAGGAAACCTCTCTTGATGGCCCTCTCAGCAATCTCATTCACCAGCTGCGGAGTCAACTTCTTGCTCGCCACATCACCCATCATTGTATAGACCTGAGTAGAAAAAAGTGAATGAAAGGTGAAGTGTGAATGTGAGATGAGAGGTGAATGTGAGATGGGAAGTGAATGTGAGATGGGAAGTGAATGGAAGATGAGGATTTTGGAAGAAAGTGCATAGAATCAGTCTAATATGATGAGTATTAGCAAGAGTTATTGATGTGACTCAGATTGGATTGGTGGGTTATTATTACTCGAATAGATAGTGAGTGCTGCTCACCACTTCATCATTGTGTGAGTAGAAAAGGAGCACATCTTCCTCACATGCTCCCACTTTCCACTGCTTTCGCAAACGATCGCCCACCTTTGATGCTTCCTTCATTCGCTTCCTTATCAGCATTTGCTTCATGCTTCTGTTGTGGAATGTTGAGTGATTCATAGTGTTTCTTTGAACTTGAGTGATTGAGCTATTTGATTTTCTATTCAAATAAAAACAAATAAATAGTGGAAAAAAACTTAATAAACAAACTGAAATTCATCAATAAAAAAATGTTAAGGCATTTTTGTACTTGGGATCATAGGCATCATCATCATCCACAGTGATCACATCTTCAAACATCTGCTTGGCCACTGCCACCACAACCTTATAACCACCAGCTTTTTTGTTGTCACAAAAGTATGAACTGCAAGGGCAAGTGGACTCATTGGCTATCTGCTTTATTATCTCCTCCAATTGACTAGCTAAAATGGATATATGAAATTGATTTTGTAGCTGAGATAATAATATAAAACGTTAATCTACGTATTATGAGTTTACTGGATAAAAAAACACCTTCCATTATATTTAATAAACTATAACCAAACCGTAAAGGTTCCCTTTCTATTAATAGAAATATTTATGAATAAATTATAGATTAAAAAACGTTAAACTTTGATCAATATCGAATAACCTTCATTATCTCCGGTTCCCAATATCTTGTCAGGGTCACAAACGTAAATCTTTTTGAAACTTTCTCTTCCACATTGTAACTGGCTTTCCAAAGACGTGGGAAAGTTTCCGTGACTTAATGTTAGTTCAAAAAAGACAAATAACGAGATGGTAAAAATGAAAAGCTTCATGTTTTCGAACTGTTTTTTTTTGTTAAATTAACTTTTAAATTTTTAAAGATCTTTCAATTTCAAATCACAGAAACATTTCAAACAAGTGAAAAGACAAAAAAACTTCGAGATTTCAGCAAAGCTTAAGTTTTTTGAACTTAAATATTTCAATAATAGGTATGAGCTTCCTAGTAATTGAGGATTTCTGCACAAATGTTGCACAATTAGATCTTTTCTAAACCAAATTGTATATACGTGGGAGAATATATACGTACGATAACATGTAAACGAAGTTATAGTATACATAAACTCTCTAAACTATCTTCTATTCAGAGTATATTGTAAATAGCTACAAGGCTATTAATTAATCCATCCTATTCACATATTGCTTTTCGACTTATGTATGAATGTTTTTTGAATTACAAACTATTAAATGACTAAGTTTTGTGAAAGTCACATATAAGTATAGATTCAGTCATATAACTTTATAACTTTCAATGCTCTATAATCAATCCGGTTAACGCTCATATACATACTAATTCTAGAAATATTTTTAGAAACTTGTGGAGGTGTAAAACACATATATGAGTAAATATATAAGCTTGCCAGTGAAAGCAGAGTTAGAGAGATAATATAAAAAAGTAATATTTTATGAGTAATAGACCAAATACTATTGGTTTGCATTAAATACTTAAAGAAGCTAAATAATAAGTCAGTTCACGTTAAAACATACAGATTATTCAAAGGTATTTCCTTTTTCTTCACGTATGTTTTGCAAACATCACAGACTTTAAAAAGTGCCTTTATAAGGCGCAAGAGGTTTGTGTCGATTATTAGGGTGGTGAAAATTCTTTCAATCGCATTTTTTGAAACAAATTCTTTCGATTTGAATAGAAATGATTCTTTATTGTGTGCAGCTGAGTCAAAATAAATAGGACTTGTACGTTTATAATGCAAATATGACCTTCATTACACAGAACACACCGGTTGATCAACAATCTTGTTTGGTAATAAAGTCTTTATGAAGCAGTGACTGAAAGGTTATACTAAGAAAAGTACATTTTGATTATATTAATAAATTCCTTTATATTGAGAGTTTAAGTATGAGAAAACCATGCTGATAAGCGACCCGTCAATCAAAATCACACACAGATAAATGTTGATATACAGAGGTTACGTATCCAAAAGTAAATTCCCCCACAAACTTGTTTATTGAAATATTCATTGCAGTTATTCGATTTATTTTGTAATTTTTCGAAAACAAACTTCAATTTTAGTATGGAATTTTATTTTTAGGAAGTAGTGGGAAAATGAAAAAATAATGTTAAGGAAGATTCAAAAAATTATTTGAAAACGGAAGAAATCCTCTCCCAGCTGTTAAAGAGGCAGTAAGTCGCCGACAAGGCCAGTCCTGCAGCACCCCCACGCAAACTTTTTTGCAGACCACCTAGCGAATAAAATAAAAAGATAAATCAAATAAGGTGTACGAGATGAATAACACATAAATACAAACATACACACAAACACACCTGGACAGACACACACAAACACACCTGGTGATTTATACAAAGCTCCAGTGACAGTGCCAGCTGTGATGGTGTTCAGTTCGTCATCAGCGCCTCTGCCCTTTGAGAGAACCACACCCAACATGCTGTACAAAAGTGCTGTGGGTTTTCAGATGGAGGCAAAAGTTGCCATGATGTGATAAGCACGCCTGCAATGATTGATAATTAGGAGTGTCAAGGTGCCTACCTATGACTCCCACCGACTGTGCACTGGATGCTCCTTTCTTTGTTATGAAGTTCAACAGTCTGTCAAGGTGGATTCACATTCATGTAGGTGAGCAATTTGAGAAGTAACTGATTGAGTGAGATTGAGAGTGAATTAGGTGATTTAAGTAGGTAATTTAATAAAGTAAGTTTCAAAGCATGAAAAGTACAATCAACTGACTGTGTTCTCCTGACAGGGCCTGTAATTTGGGCCATGTTGGTTTCCTTGAGGCCACTGTACAAACCAGTGAGTCCTCCTGCGGCAGCTCCTGCGGATTTATGGAATATTGTGAAAAACTATTCAACGAACACTAGATGCACTCTGTTTGAGCAAAATTTGTTTAAAATAAAACTTTGAAAAATTAATCATGGAAACCACAAAAACTTGAAAAAACCGACCTACACAAACAGTTCCTCCAATTTGAGAAAAAGCCAGTTCAAACCTGCCCCTTCTCTGGTTGGCCCCTTCAGGCATTATGAACTGGGGCTCTGAATCCTGGTTTTCATTAGATTATGACTATAAAAAAAATTATAATCTTTCGAAAAAAATAAATTTCGGGATTTTTTTATAGTATTTTTTAAAAACAAAGTGTTTCAAACGAACGATCAAGAGACTAGGATCGATGTTCATATAGGGAGATATGAGACCCCTATGGGGACCTGCGTGATGATGCATTTCTCGGTAAAATAGTTTGAATTTAAAATTCTCATATGTAACAAAAACAGTTACAAACAAGACGGCGACAACAATTGAGAAAAAGTGTTGAAAAACAAATAGTTGAAAACTTTAGATGAAAATGATCGCACATAATGACGATAAACCTCACCCCCAACTTGGTTACGATCCATCTCGCAATCCTAAATGAAACTGCGCCGATAAAATAACGTAACCTTCGCAAAAAAGTAAATTCAAATCAAACTTGAGTATCATGTGAAGTTGAAACTTTTGATTAAAATTTTTTCGAATAATTGTGAAATTTTTATGAAAAGTCAAAAAGTATCAATTTTCATAGTTTATTAGAACAATACTCCTAACACAAAAAATAATAATTTTGAAGTGAATAATTTAAACTTATTATAATTTTTGGTTTTTATACTATCCTATCTAAATATTCAAATAAATACTTAAATTTTAACATATATATTTTTATGGTTGATGCTAAACTGTAGTACATTTCTCTAATATGAAAATTCCCATTTAAATATTTAAAACACAATGCTTGTTATAAGGCTTGTTTAAATTATGGAGTCAGAGTGCGATAAACTGATCAAATGGGTAAATTATTTGAAATTTCTCCAATTTTATAGCGTTTAGTTTTTTCAGTTTCATTGTTGTATTATGAATTAGCTTTCTACTAGAGTAGTTTCTTTTTTTATTTTATAAATTAACATAATTTTCAAACAAATTTGAAGTCGTGATTCACATAAATAACTGATAAACACATGATTATCAGTTGAATACATTCGAATTGCCAAAGTCTGTTTCTTCAGTTGCTGATTTGAATAATGGGGATATAATCTGTCATATACTAACACAGCTGTAGGTGTCCAATTATTTATCACAATTCACATCATTCAAAATAATTTTTTTAGTTTTTCTATGTTTATAAAATATCCAATACGACTGTTCTTTTTTTAAATATAAAATAAGCTTTGTAATTTTTCTAGCAATATTCTTTGTTTGATTCAACAAAAGACAATAATATTTGCCATGGCTGTTGTTTCATTTATAACCACCATCAAAAGTTCTCCAGATCACTTTAATGTGGAGTGGTCATCAAAGATTAAGAAGGAGGTTTCTGGAGACTGGAGGATCAAGGTATATGCCCCCCCCCCCGTCCATGACAAACCACAACTAATTAAAAAGCATCAAGTGAAATGATGTGTCATTCTCTCCAACAAAATTGTTATATATTTGCAGGCAAGCAACCTCAAGAAGATTTTGAAGAGACTTCTTGAATATTACAAAAAAGTATTCTTCTCTTCATTTATTATACAAAAATGTAGTGTCTTCTTTTTTTGTTATATAAAACGATATCCTTCCAACATGTATTTGACCACTTTCCATTACAAATTCCACCACAACCTCCCTACACCACACATTCCACCACAACCTCCTTTCACCACACATTCCACCACAACCTTTCTACACCACACATTCCACCACAACCTCCCTACACCACACATTCCACCACAACTTCCCTACACCACACATTCCACCACAACCTCCCTACACCACACATTCCACCACAACTTCCCTACACCACACATTCCACCACAACCTCCCTACACCACACATTCCACCACAACTTCCCTACACCACACATTCCACCACAACCTCCCTACACCACACATTCCACCACAACTTCCCTACACCACACATTCCACCACAACCTCCCTACACCACACATTCCACCACAACCTCCCTACACCACACATTCCACCACAACCTCCCTACATCACACATTCCACCACAACCTCCCTACATCACACATTCCACCACAACCTCCCTACACCACACATTCCACCACAACCTCCCTACATCACACATTCCACCACAACCTTCCTACACCACACATTCCACCACAACCTCCCTACACCACACATTCCACCACAACCTTCCTACACCACACATTCCACCACAACCTTCCTACACCACACATTCCACCACAACCTCCCTACACCACACATTCCACCACAACCTCCCTACACCACACATTCCACCACAACCTCCCTACACCACACATTCCACCACAACCTTCCTACACCACACATTCCACCACAACCTTCCTACACCACACATTCCACCACAACCTTCCTACACCACACATTCCACCACAACCTTCCTACACCACACATTCCACCACAACCTCCCTACACCACACATTCCACCACAACCTTCCTACACCACACATTCCACAACAACCTCCCTACACCACACATTCCACCACAACCTCCCTACACCACACATTCCACAACAACCTCCCTACACCACACATTCCACCACAACCTTCCTACACCACACATTCCACCACAACCTTCCTACACCACACATTCCACCACAACTTCCCTACACCACACATTCCACCACAACCTCCCTACACCACACATTCCACCACAACCTTCCTACACCACACATTCCACCACAACCTCCCTACACCACACATTCCACCACAACCTTCCTACACCACACATTCCACCACAACCTCCCTACACCACACATTCCACCACAACCTCCTTTCACCACACATTCCACCACAACCTTCCTACACCACACATTCCACCACAACCTTCCTACACCACACATTCCACCACAACCTCCCTACACCACACATTCCACCACAACCTTCCTACACCACACATTCCACCACAACCTTCCTACACCACACATTCCACCACAACCTCCCTACACCACACATTCCACCACAACCTTCCTACACCACACATTCCACCACAACCTCCCTACACCACACATTCCACCACAATCTTCCTACACCACACATTCCACCACAACCTCCCTACACCACACATTTCACCACAACTCTTCCTACACCACACATTCCACCACAACCTTCCTACACCACACATTTCACCACAACCTTCCTACACCACACATTTCACCACAACTCTTCCTTTTCTCCCAGAATCTATCAATCAGCATATCTGAAAGTCACACACCTGATGTCAATGCAATCGGTGGGTTCCTATAGTATCCTTGCTTCTCATCTCTCACAACAGCCTACTACAAAACAATCCACCATATAACAATCCACCACACAACAACCTACCACACAACAGTCTGCTACACAACAACCCACCACACAACAAGAACCACACAACAACACATTACACAACAACGACCGCACAACAATCCACCACACAACATCAGTCACACGACAACAACCAGACAACATCGACCATACACACAGCTGAGGAGGAGAATGCGAAGGAGGCAAGCAAGCTGTTGCAGTTGTTGCTTGGATGCGCTGTATCGTGCAACAACAAAGAAGTAACAAGCATCACTTTGGCAACATTTACAACAATATTTTCAACATTTACAACAATATTTTCAACATTTACAACAATATTTTCAACATTTACAACAACATCCTTAACATTTACAACAACATATTTGAGAATAACAAAAAATCTTCAACATTTACAACAACATCCTAGCAACTTTTAAAAGTGTTCTCTAAGCGCTGATGGCCTTTTGTTAATGACATAATATTTATCAACAGTGTGAAAAAATCCTAAAATACTCCAATGACGTCCGAATTCTTTATTCTTTCAATATTACCAACAACAACAACAACACAAACAAAAAGACCAACAACGACATAAACAAAACTAACAACAACACCCACGACAATACCAAAAACAACACAATTAACAGCAACAACAACAAAAAACTTGAAAAACCACCAACAACAACATTAGCAAACCAACAACAACAACAACATGAACAACCAACAACAACAACAACATGAACAAACCAACAACAACAACAACATGAACAAACCAACAACAACAACATTAGCAAATTAACAACAACACCACCACACCAGGTGCACGTGGAGAAGATAATGGAGTTGGAGGAGGGACTGCAACACTTCGTCATGCTCTCCATCAAGGAGGTTCGAAAATAAAATTGTTATATAATTTAAATAATACAATAATTTAAATAATATAATAATTTAAATAATATAATAATTCAAATAATATAATAATTTAAATAATAATTCAATTCAAATATTAATATAATTAAAAATATTAATATAATTAAAAATATTAATATAATATAAGTAATAAAGCAATTCAAAATAATAAAATAATCCAAATAGTAACATAATTTAAAAATAGTAATATGATTTAAAAATAAAATAATCAATATATTAGTAATACTAATTATACTAATTTTTTATTCATGTACAAATGTCAGTGTTATTTTGAATGGGCAGTCAACCATTCGACCACAGGTGATGTCATGTGACTCACCTCAGAGCTCCGAGTCTGACATCTCACGACAGGTGGTTGCTTGTTGCATATAAAAATATCAATAATAATAAATAAATAAATAACATTAATATTAGTTATTATACAAATAATTATAATATTAATAATAATATTATTATTTTCAATGAGGGCTTGGGGGACTCGGAGGCGTACAAGAAGTTGTTGAAGGAGAAGGAGGAGGCTGTGCAAAAGTGGGTCACTCTCGAAAAACAGGTCGCTGTTACTTTTATACACCCATCCTTTCTCCCACCCATCCATCCATCACCCCTTCCATCCATCCATCCATCTTTCTTTCCATCCATCCATCCATCTTTCCTTCCATCCATCCATCCATCTTTCTTTCCATCCATCCATCCATCACCCCTTCCATCTCTCCTTCCATTTCTCTTTCCATTCATCCATCCCTTTCTTCTTACACCTTTCCTTCCATCTTTCTTCCCACCTCTTTTTCCATCTCTCTTTCTATCCACTCCCCTTTTTAAAATTTCAAAATAAATTTTATTCATCACCTACCTGTTCCATGCACCTTCTTACATGCATCCTTTTCCATTCATCCTCCTCCATGCATCTCCTTTCATTCATCATGACCTTTTTCCCCCTCAGTTGGCGGGGGCGGTGGAAGAGAGAGCACATTTGAAGGAGGAGAACGAGCACTTGACTCAACAACTTCACCAACAACTTTGCTCCGAGGACCTCTCGTCAGTCACAAACACACGCACACACACAAACACACGCACACACACAAACACACGCACACACACAAACACACACACACAAACACACACACACACACACACACACACACACACACACACACACACACAACCACACACACACACACACACACACACACACACACACACACACACACACACACACACACACACACACACACACATACACACACACACACACACACACACACACACACACACACACACACACACACACACACACATACACACACACACACACACACACACACACACACACACACACACACACACAAACAAACACATGAACACCTAAACTAAAAAACAATAACAATACTACCACTACTTATGCTAGTAACTTACAAGAGTATTTCCTGATTACACCGAGGAGCTGTCCATTGCGACTCACGTGATTGTTCTTGCAGGTCGCCACTGGGCAGACGTCTGCAAGCCACCCACAAGCAGCTGGAACAGTGCCAAGAGGAACTCTTCAAGGCCGAAACACGTGCCTGCAATAATAATAATAATAATAATAATAATAATAATAATAATAATAATAATAATAATAATAATAATAATAATAATAATAATAACAAATAATAAAAAATAAAATAATAAAAAATACCTAATTAATTTTTTTTTTTAAATAATTCTTTCGGATATTTCTTCTAATGTTTCCTTAAACCTCGCCACACCACCACTCCATGCATCAGTGCGGGACGACCACAAGATCAGGAATGAAGCGCTAGAGAAGGAGATTTCTCAGCTGCGTGCCAAGGTGACGTCATCAACATTTTATTAATATTATTAAAAAAACTCATGTCTTTGATGGTCATGGTAGTGATACTTGCAATCAATGTGTTAGTGGTGATTGTGGTCGTGACTATACTGACACCACACCACCACCGCCACACCACCATTAACGCCACACCACCGCCACCACCACCACCACATCACCACCACGGAGCACAGGTGGAGTGCGTGGAGGAGATGTCGAAGGAGACGAGAGACCTAAGGGACGAGGTGGACATCCTGCGTCACCATGCCGACAAGACGGTCTTCTGCTGCCGCTGCTGCTTTTTTTTAATCTTGTTTCGATTTTTCTCCTCCTTGTTCTTTTTTTTTATCTTCTTTCTTTTTTTCCTTTTTTTCCTCTTTCTTTCTCATCCTCTTCTCTTCTTCTTCCTCATCTTCACTCCACCCCCTCCAACAGCTCAAGTACGAAGCCACCATCAACAGCCTCAAAAAGAAGATAGGTTTTTCGTCACCACCACCACTGCCATCACCACCACCATCACCACCACCATCACTGTCACCACCACCACCACCACCACCATCACCACAACCACCACCATCACCATCACCAACACCATCACCACCACCACCACCATCACCACCACCACCACCATCACCACCACCACCACCACCATCACACCACCATCACCACCACCACCACCACCATCACACCACCATCACCACCACCATCACCACCACCATCACCACCACCACCACCATCACCACCACCACCACTTGCTTGTTTTTCTCCATGCTTCCAGTCTCATCCGCTTGTTTCACTCTGTTCATATGGTTCTCCCACTTCAATATTCGTATCCTCCTTCATATGCGTGTTGTCGCTATTGTCATTGATGTCATTGTTGATGTCGTTGTTGTCACTTTTATCGTTGAGGTCATTGCTGACGTAATTGACAATTTGATTGATGACGTCATTCAGACGAGGGAGGGGACTTGCGTGCGCAGATGAGGTTCATGGAGGAAAGGAACACCTGCTACATCGAAAGGAACCTTGAGTTGGAGGAGGTGCTTGTTGTTGTTGTTGTTATTGCTTTTGTTGTTGTTGTTGCTTTTGTGGTGTGGTTGGTAGTGGTTTGTATAAGTAAGTATACAAATGAATAAATTAAAAACACGCACGCGCACACGACCGGTGCAGGAGAGCAAAAAAGTGCCGCAGCTGAGGACGCAGCTTGAAGCGTACAAGAAGCAGCTGGTGGAGCTCCAATTGAAAGCCTCCGAACAGGACAAGCAGCTTGATAAGGTCTCTCATTGGTCCATTTGAAAATTCAAACTATGACGTCATATGGAATTTTTAAAAATTCATAATGATGGAATTTTGAAGTTTTTGTGGAAGTTTCATTTGAAATTCAATTTTTTCTTTCAATCCATTTTCCCAACTATTCTCGAGATTTAAATCAAACGGCGTTTTTTCATAATTAAATAAATAAATAAATAACGTATTTAAATATTTATTCATCTAAATTGTCTAATTGAATCTCTTATTGAATAAATAAATAAATGATACAATTAGTTAATTAAATAAATAAATAATATAATAAACAAATTAAATAAATTATATAATTAATTAATCATTTAAATGAATTAATTATGATTTATAAATCACTTGAATAAATGGTATATTTAATCTTCAATTCGATAAATATTTCGCAACCGCCTCGAAGACTGAGTTTGAGCTGAAGAGGTGTCGTGACAAGACCAATGCTCTGACAGCCGACAAGGAAGTGAGCCGCCAATCTCCAAATTTATCTTTCACTTTTATTTTATTTTTATATATTATAATTGTATTTTTATTTTATTTTTATATATTATAATTGTATTTTTATTTTATTTTTATATATTATAATTGTATTTTTATTTTGTTTTTATATATTTTACTTTTATTTTCGTTCCATTTTATTTTTTATTTTCATTTTTGTTTTATTTTCTATATTTTAAAATTATTTTTATAAATTTAAAATTTATTTTTATAAATTTAAAATTTATTTTTATATATTTTAAAATTATTTTTTTATATTTTAATTTTATTTTCATATATTTTAATTTTATTTGTATATTTTTTAATTTAATTTTCGTTTTATTTTCAAAAATATTTTCATAATTATGACCGCTTTTGTCTAATGGGGAGTTATGTTTTATCAAAAAAACTTGAAAGAATTTTTGTGTATGAAAGTAAATAAAGCATTCGAAGGCTAGTCTCCACTTTTAAATATGATTAGTTTAAAAATAAACATGAATTTAATGTTTTTTCAACTTCAATTAACTTTTAATTTCCTCGAATGGTGTAGCGCTTGACGGAGGACAATTGCTCTCTGAGGGAGCAGAACGAGGAACTGAGCGCTTTGCAGTCCAAGCACAATGGTGACCCCTTGCTCTGATGAAACTGTCCAATACGATTAATCTAATCTCATTCACTCTAATCTAATCCAATACAATATAATCCAATCCATCCCGACACAATCTAATCCAGTCCAATACAATTTAATCTAATCCACTCTCTCCATCATAATTTATTTTTATTTCAATCAAATGTTTCAAAAGCGCCCAACTCCACCCACCTCTTCAGCAGCCAACGCTGTCTTGTCCTCCCACAACGGCCTCTGCAACTTCACCAACGTCAGTCCCGAAATCAGGTAGTGATGATGATGATGATGATGATGATGATGATGATGATGATGATGATGATGATGATGATGATGATGATGATGATGATGATGATGATGATGATGATGATGATGAGGATGAGGATGATGATGATGATGATGATGATGATGATGAGGATGATGATGATGATGATGATGATGACGACAAAGACGACTACAACGATAAGGAAATTCCGTCTCTTTACTTCTTCTATACATCCATACCCCCATACTTCCTTTTCACCAGCATGCACTACCACCACGCATGCACCACCATGCACTACCACCACGCATGCACCACCATGCACCACCATGCACCACCACCACGCATGCATTACCATGCACCAGCACCACGCATGCACCAGCACCACGCATGCACCACCATGCACCAGCACCACGCATGCACCAGCACCACGCATGCACCACCATGCACCACCACCACGCATGCACCACTATGCACCATCACCAGGCACCACCACGCATGCACCATGCAGGGAAGAGATGTTGAAGTTGCAGCACGAGAACAGACTGTTGAGGGGAAAGGGGGAGGAAGGAGAGGAGGGGGGGCCCGGAGAAGATTTATGGAAGACTCTCCTGTCTCAGTCTGAGAAGGCCAAGGAGGAACTGGAAGTGAAACTGAGGTTTGTGGTGGTGTGATGGTGGTTTTGTGGTAGGGGTGTGGTTGTAGCGGTAAATGGTGGGAGTTGTAGTGATGGTGGTGTGATGGTGGGGATTGTAGGGGTGGTGGTGTGGTGGTAGTGTTTGCAGTGGAAGTGGTGTGGTGGTGGTGTTTTTAGGGGTGGTTTTCAATGGTTATATCAGTTACTTCAGGGGGTGGTGATTTTATCACAATGGAGAGTTGAGAAAGAGTTACACAACCACTCCACAGAACCCAGAATAGGAAGATTTTGGAGTTAGAAGCCAAGATCGAAGATCTGTCGGAGAAGCCTTACCTCACAGAAACAACCACAACACAGCCACTCGCCACCACTACCAGCCACACCAACCACACCAAACACCTCGTCAACTCGTGTGATCTCAAGGGACAGTGCAAAAACAACGTCGATGTTTGTGGAACTCTCCTTCTTTCACTATCTCTCCATCGTCTTCTCTCTTCCTTCTGCTTTCAAATTCTCTTCTTTTTTATTACATGTTATCCGCTAGATTTCAATAATAATTTTCCATAGCCAACTTCATATATAAATTTATTTCTTAAGTTCTTTACAACTCACCACACCTAACCAAAACCCATCACAACTAGTCACAACCCACCACAACTAACCACAACCCACCACAACTAACCACAACCAACCACACCCTACCCCAACCCACTACAACTAACCACAACTAACTGCAACCCACCACAACTAACCACAACTCACCACACTTAACCACACACACCTCACAACCATGACTCCGGCAGTTACTGGCGGAGGTGGAACGACTGAGGCTGGTGCTGCGGAGCAAGGACGAGCACATCAGGAACATTGAGTGCAAGTACCAGAACTATCTCGACAAGGCCAAATACGTGAGTCGTTGTGGCGGGTGTGGCTGGTTGTGGTTGTTGTGGCTGCTGCGGTTAGTTGTGGCTGGTGTGGTTGGTTGGGGTTGGTTAGGGTCGTTTTGGTTGTTGTGGTTGTTGTGACTGTATTTTAGAGAGTTAAATGTTTCGGTTACTTCATACACTGGCCATTCCACTAGTACCAGCTGAGAACCACACCAACAAACCACATGGCCACCATGATAACAGCTACTCCGACCACGCCACCAGATCATGCAGCAGGAGCGACTGCAGCCACCTCAGCCTCCTGTGGACGTCACGTGCCTGCAGGACCAGGTGATCCAGAAAGACAAGTTCATCAAGGCCCTGCAGGTCACGTGTTTGTGCGTCCGTTCATATGTCTGTGTGTTCATATGTTTGTTTGTGTGTTCATGTGTTCATGTGCTCTTATATATGTTATTCGAGGGATAAACGCTCACGTGTTTGAAGAATTTATTGCACATTACTATTACCTTATTACTAATATTCTTATAAACCATAAAAGTCACTGCAGCAACCACCACAACCATTTCAGTAACCACAGCAACCACCACAACCACCTCAGTAACCACAGCAACCACCACAAAACCTTACAGAACACCATCAAAATCAACGAGGCGGAACAAAAGCTGATGTTGTCAGCCTTCTACAACCTGGTAGCGCTCTTCAGACTGATCTTTCATCCTAATCAATCCTCATTGTTCATCAAATTGTCCCAATTAATTAATTTTATTTAATTAATAATATTTTTAAAATTTATTTCTATTTCCAAGTAAATCATATTTTTCACCACTACAACACCACTACCACACCACACCACCACATTACACCTCACCACCACCCTACACCTCACCACCACGCCACACCTCACCACCACACCACATGACGCCACTACCACACCACATCACACCACCACAGGGCATCAAGAGCCACAAGAGGAGGCTGGAGGGCAGACTGCACAAGGACCACACTCAAGCGCCTCCCAACCACTGCCAAGAGGATGAGCCTCCCTCCCAACAAGCCACCCAGCCTACCAGTCCTGGCAAGGAGACGCTAGACAAACTACCAAACAAACAAGCAAGCAAGCAACCAAACAAACAAGCAAACAAACAAGTCAACAAACAAGCAAACAAACAGCCACCAACGCACCAATCCACCACGTCTCTCAACTCAGGCAGTTCTCAGCAGTCAGTGAGCCATCCACGTGACCTCCCTTCCCAGGGCAGACTCCCCGTCAAGGCCATCCACTCCAGCACCCAAGCCTCTCGAATTCATCACTCCTCCAAACACTCCTCCAAAAGCAAAATCGCCTCTGCCACTCCATCGTCTTCGTCATCTTCGATGCAGGATAAATGAAGCATGAATGGATGCATGGATGGATGCATGGATGGATGGATGCATAGATGGATGCATGGATGGATGCGTGGATGGATGCATGAATGGATGCATGGATGGATGCTTGGATGGATGCTTGGATGGATGCATGGATGGATGCATAGATGGATGCATGGATGGATGCATGGATGGATGCATGGATGGATGCATGGATGGATGAATGGATGGGTGCATGGATGGATGCATGGATGGACGGAAGAATAAGTAGATATTTAACTGAAAGATAAATGGATACTTTAATTAATGTATATATTAATCAACTTAATTGATGGATGGATGGTTGAATGAAAGAAGGAAAAGATGATTGAAAAAGAGTGCGTGAATTGATGGGTAGTCCCAGGATGGATGGATGGGTGGTTGAGTTCAGAATGGCTTCCCAGTTATTCCAGCTTGATACTTTCTGACAACTTGAGCACCTCCAGGTCTCTCTCCTCTCCACCCAGTGTAACATAGTGTATAGTGCCCCACAACGCACCATTCATGTGCTTCGATCGCTTCCAAACTCACTTCAGCACCTTCACAAGTCTTCAACCGTTCTTGTTCCACCACAACTCAAACATTCATACTCGTGATTTCTCCCATCCACTTTCCAGGCATTACCAGAGCGGTCACTCTCCAACTCAATGGCCACTCCAAACTGCTTCTTTCTTGTCATTTAGTTACGGTGTTTCATCGCCACATAGCAACAACACCACCACATAGCAACACCAACATTACCACAGCAACACCAACACCACCACATAGCAACACCAACATCACCACAGCAACACCAACACCACCACATAGCAACACCAACATCACCACAGCAACACCAACATCACCACAGCAACACCAACATCACCACACAGCAACACCGCGTCACTAGCGCTCTGAAGCTTTCTTGCATATCTCGTGATGTTGCACCCCTTCCAACCGAGGTCCACTGCCTGCTTGCTCGTGCCCTTGCCGCTTCTTGACCCCTTTTGAACCCCTGACCTACATTTTTGCTTCTTGAACCCATGATCTACTTTTTGACCCCTTTTTGAGGCCATGACCTACTTTTTTGCTTTTTTAACTGATCATATCCCCGCTTCGACGCTCCATCGTTGTGCATCATTGAGATGACAACACGCACAATAGTTCTTAGTTGTTGTTTTTAGAGATTACCATAATCATTCGACCGACTGCCCGGCTGTTTCTCATTCTTCAACTCTGCTGCAACTACATCGATTCACTCAATTTCCATCCACTACACTAGACCACAAACTTATTTTAAACATAATCATTGCACGCTATATAATTGAATTAGTCACTTCTGCACTGGTCAGTCTTCGACGGTTTCCAATT
Organism: Branchellion lobata; assembly: GCA_947562095.1. NCBI lineage: Eukaryota > Metazoa > Annelida > Clitellata > Hirudinida > Piscicolidae > Branchellion > Branchellion lobata. The sequence continues at coordinate 12,038,415 of OX387247.1, forward strand.
TTTAGATCCACTTTTTCTCATTTCTTTTTGAGGTGTTTAATGTTTTTATTTTTAAATGATCGCCCTATTTAATTAAATTGTCTCTCGAAACGTTGTCACGTTCAAGTCATTTGAAGTATTCGTTGAACAAAACGCCAAAAAAAGTTTTTTGAAAAATGAAGGGCTTTTAGACAAAAAAATGCGAACCAACCGAACTGAACTTAAATTCAATAATTGTCAGTGACATTTATTCAAAATCATTGAAACGGGTGTAGTCTCATTTGAACAACGCGAAGCATTTTAAACGTAAAAGCACGGCGCCGTAGACTGACAAGACACACCCTTCCACCACACCCCCCTCTAAATCTCCACTGAACCTTATAAATTACACCAAACCTTCCACTGAACTTCAACTTTTCTTTGACCATCGTTGCTCCGTCACCCACCTTCCAATAACCCATATAAACCATCCATAACCCTCCAATAACCCCATAAACCATCCATAACCCTCCAATGACTCTCCATAAACCATCCATAACCCTCCATAAACCATCCATAACCCTCCAACAACCCTCCATAAACCCTCTATAAACCATCCATAACCCTCCATAACCCTCCAATAACCCTCCATAACCCTCCAATAACCCTTCAGTAAGCCAACTGCACAATCCCTACGCAGCAGAAGATCGAAGAAACTCTAGAGACCATCAGACCTTAGACAGCTTCGTCCACGCCACAAGGGCCGGAAGACAAGGGCTTAATTTCAAGGAATTGATTTGGTGTTTATGTAAAGAAAGCTTTTTACACCTGTTTCGCCTTCCCTTCCAAGCTGTCTCCACACAAGGAGGAGGAGAGGAAGTGGGCAAGAAATGGAGATAGAAATATCGAAGAGAAAATGGCACTTCGATGGCCGACTGCGTCAAAATAATTAGGTCCATGATCCACCAGGCTCATTGTCATCGTCATAGGTAGCAACATGTTATTAATGATTATTATGTTATGACTATGATCATTGTCAATAGTGGCGGTTTGGTCGTTGAATATGAATCAACGTGAAATGTGACAATCAAAATTGAAAGAGTGTTTTTATCGATTTAACTTACCATTCAATAACACCACACGCCACTGTCGTGGTCGGCGTGATCATAGCCAACACAATTCTTCACTTCCCTACAGCTTCAACTCTCAAATCACTCCCCAAAAACTCACAAACACTCCGCGGTCATTGCACAGTCACCATCCACAGCCTCACTATCACCTGCCACCCGCTGCCTCTCCACCATCAACTTCCATCACCCCTTCCTCTTCTTCCTCCTCCTCATCCTGCTCCTCTTCCTCTGCCATCACACCTTCCTCATCTTCCTCCTCATCATCGGTGCTTGCATCGGCATGGGGATTCCTGCACTGCCTCCTGCAGCGCCTGACCACTCTGGCACACAGGCTTCTGATGTCCTCCTCTCTTCGACTCCTGTACACCTCCTTCAACTTCTCCACGCCCCCCTCGCTTCGTAACAAAGGACAGTACTTCCGTCCTGTCACGTGGTGTCGCAGGGAATGTATTGGCTGATATAATTATTGAATGATATCGTTATTGAGTGATGTGTAAAAACAAGGTTATCATACTCATGGGCCACGTAGCAACCACACAGCAATCCTCTTCAACCACAACAGAGTCCCCCAGCACCCCACCCACTGTAGACTTTGGTGAGGTTGCAGAGGGCCCATGCTGCCCAGTACAAGACCACTGGAGTGTGACCACAGTCCAGCAGACGGAGGATGGGCTTGAAGGAGCTGGGAAAATGGTTGCGTTGAAGTCAATGGAGAAGGAACCAAAAAAGTGAATCTCCACGATACATCCATCAACTCAAAACGATACAGGCGTTTAAACACAAGCACACATCACCATCACCTCCATCACCTCCAACACCACCTCCAACATCACCACCACCACCACCGCCACCACCACCACCACCACCACCGCCGCCACCACCACCACCACCACCACCACCACCACCACCACCACCACCACCACCACCACCACCACCACCACCACCACCACCACCACCACCACCACCACCACCTCTACCACCACAACCACCACCACAACCACCACCACCACAACCACCACCACCACCACCACAACCACCACCTTTACCACCTCCACCACCACAACCTCTACCACCTCCACCACCACAAACACCACCACAACCACCACCACCACCTCCACCACCGCTGCTGCAGCAACGCACCGGTAGTTGATATTGCGTTCTGAGTCAATGGGCCAGTGGTTGATGGCGTGGTTCATCTTTGCAGCCACCTCCCCCCTCGCCATCCCCTCCACCACCCAAGCCTCCTCGCCATCCGACATCAGGTTCGCTAGCACTCCACACGCGTTGTAACTCACCTGTCCATTCGGTGGTGGTGTGGTTGTGTGAAGATGGTGCTGAAGGTTTAAAAATCACACATCAACAACAGCAGCAACAACAACACCAACAACAACAGCAACAACAGCAATAACACAGCAAAAACAACAACAGCAATACCAACACCAACAACAACACCAACAACAGCAACAACGACAGCAACAACGGGAAAAACAACAACAGCAACAGCACCTCGATGCCGTCGCACTTGGAGTCGAGAAGGGAGATGAAGGTGTCCAAGTAGAGGGGCTCCATCAACAGCCTCCGTAACTCCTGCACCTCCGCCACGTTGCCTAGCAACCCCATCATGTTCCTTAGCAACTCGTCCGAGTCTGGAAACGTCTGTTGTTGTTGAAGTTTGAGAAAGAAGGAGAAGGAGGAAAAGGAGGAGGAGGAGGAGGAGAAAAAGGAGGAGGAGGAGGAGGAGGAGGAGGAGGAGGAGGAGGAGGAGAAGGAGGAGGAGGAGGAGGAGGAGGAGGAGGAGGAGGAGGAGGAGAAGGAGGAAGAGAATAAGAAGCAGAAGGAAGTACCTTCAAGCACTTTGTAAAGATCTGCAGTCCGCCATGTTCAATGAACTTGTCACAGTTGGGCGCTGTCTCGTCTGGTGTGATGTTGAATAAAATGAAAAAAAAAGGAAAAAACATAAAAATTAGTGAAAAAAATAAAAATAAAAATAAAAATAAAAAAAATAAATATAAATAAATAATAATTAATTGAAAAATTAAATTAAAAAAAAGTGTAAATGATAAAAATAAATATGAATTGAATAAAGGGATCAGAGGTGGTCACCAGTGGCGTTCCACATGAGACTCCAGGCCACTTCCATCAATTCGTCACACTTGTCTGCTTCGATCCTCTTCGCCACCAAGTTTAGAATCACCTGGTTGTTGTGGTAGCGTGTTGTTGTGTGGTGTGGTGTTGTTGCGAGGTTGTTGTGGTTTTGCTGGTGTGGTGATGTTTTGTTGGTATGGTGTTGTTGGTGTGGTGATGTTTTGTTGGTATGGTGTTGTGTTGTTGCAATGGTATGATCTTGTTGGTAGTGGTGTTTTAATAATAGTAAAGATAACTGTACATAGACCATCTCATACAATCTTTCACACATAAAACCACATAACAATACACACACACACACACACACACACACACACACACACACACACACACACACACACACACACACACACACACACACACACACACACACACACATACAAAAAAACACACACACACACACACACACACACACACACACACACACACACACACACACACACACACACACACAAACACACCTCGAAAGTGGGCAGCTGCCCAAGGATGACCTTTTCGGGCTTGTCGACCTGGCAAGCGAGACTGTTGAGGAGGTTCAGAGCCACCCGGTGCACGAACACGTCGCTAGGTAACTCGATGTTGCTCACTATGCGCAATAACACGTTCACCACCCTCGTGTAGTCGTGTAACTGGTCATGTGTGTGTGTGTGTGTGTGTGTGTGTGTGTGTGTGTGTGTGTGTGTGTGTGTGTATGTGTGTGTGTGTGTGTGTGTGTGTGTGTGTGTGTGTGTGTGTGTGTGTGTGTGTGTGTGTGCATGTAAACACAGAGATACATAGAGCTGAAAAATAGACAGAGGTACATTATGATACAGATATTTAGAGGTACATAGGAATACGGAGATGACTCACCAGGTCGGTGGGGAAGCGGAAGTGGCAGAGAGTCAAACAGCCATTTCTGGCCATCTGGAATGTTGTGGAGGGGTGGAGTGCTGTGGTAGAGTGGAGTGTTGTGGAGGAGAGAAACGTTGTTATAAACGTTAATCTTAGAAAATTAATATAAATACTAATTCTACTGGCTGGTTAGCCCATGAGGGTAGCGACTACTGCTACTACTACTCCTATTATTAATACTTCTACTACTACTACTTCTACTACTACTATTACTACTACTATTACTACCACTACTACTACTACTATTACTATTACTACCACTACTACTACTACTACTACTACTACTACTACTACTACTACTACTACTACTACTACTCCTACCACTACTAATACTACCACCACTACTACTACAGCCACTAGCAGCAGCAGCAGCAGCAGCAGCAGCAGCAGCAGTAAAAGATCGTTTGATCTAACGTTGCAGCATCTAACATTGTTGTCCCAGTTGAACGACTCCATGGCGTCCAGCAGCACCTTTATGATGCGCCTGCATGGGTGGAACATAACGAAAGGTAATCACAACTATACTAGTAATAATAATACAAATAGTGATGAAAATAATAAAAATAATAATAAAAAATAAAAAATAAAATAAAAATAATAAAAATAATAATAAAAAATAAAATAAAAATAATAAAAATAATATGGAATAAATAAATAAAATTTTAGCACGAAGGGGGGCGCAGACACGCACCGCTTGACTCTATTGGGCAGGTATTCCTTGAGGTCTCCTTTCACCAGGTAGAAGAGTGAGGCGCTGCAGGGTGGTGGAATGGTGTGCTGTTGGTGGTTGGGTGGTGGAATGATGTGCTATTGGTGGTTGGGTGGTGAAATGATGTGCTATTGGTGGTTGGGTGGTAGAATGATGTGCTATTGGTGGTTGGGTGGTGGAATGGTGGTTGCAACAGAATGGTTGTTTATTGGAATTTTACTGATTAAAAAAATACTGAAGGCGGTGATAGTGTAAGAGTGGTGTTTCTGGAGGGAATGGTAACAGGATGAGGTCGATAGTGGTAGTAGGGTGATGTCTCTATGGTGATGGTAGTATGGTGGTAATGAGGTAGTTGTTGGGAGCGTGGCAGACCAACCTTCCAGAGATCTGCACACCGTTGTCCTCAAAGTATTTTTTCATGCCTCTCAGGATGGCCTGTCAATGGAGGACAAATAGTGTGAACAACATTTCATGAGTGCAGTAGATGTATGGCGACCAAGGTACATAGATGGATACCTAGATAGGAAAAAAAATAAAGCTATTGCAAGCTGCTATCAAAAGAGTCTGCATGTGCGCATGTGCATCTACACGCACACACGCACGCACACACATGCGTACACACGCACACAAACACACACACACACTGACTACCTCCAAAGCTCGGGCTTGGAGGGTGGGGGGGAGGATCTCATTGCGGATGACCTCGAAGAAGCGATTGAGTGAGAGAAGGTATAAACTCATCCTCTCGTCGTACCGCTCCAGCGACACAAGGATCTGGTCTATCGTCTCGTTGCCTGACACCTGGCGAGTATTTGATAATTATTCGTTTCCCAACAGTTGCTGTGATTCAATGTTATCGGGACATTTGTAGCGCGCCTTTTAGCACTTCGTTGAAAGTGATAGTAGTGTAAGTTTCTAAATAATTATCTACCACGCTCTACAGAGTTTGAAATGAGATAAGTCATCATTAATATGAGCGTTTTTGAAGTGATCAGCGCTAGAAAAAGTTTTGATTATTATAGACTATATTAGATTATATAAAACTAGATTAGGTTAGATTAGATTAAGTTAGATTAGATTAGGTTAGATTAGATTAAGTTAGATTAGACTAAGTAAGATTAGATCAGATTCATCACTATGTCGGCGTAGATGTTTTCTCGGATGCAGGGTTGGTCGGCGCAGTTGAGGAGACCCAGGTAGTGCAGGCGTCTGTCCGCAGTCAACCAATCTATGCCGGGCACCCTGGGTGGCGGTGATGGTGGTGAAGTGGAAAATGAATGATGGAATGAATAAATGAACGAATGAGGAATAGAATGATGGACTGAAGAATGGAAAGAAGGATGGAAGGAAGAATGGAAAGAAGGATGGAAGGAAGGATGGAAGGAAGGATGTAAGGAAGGATGGAAGGATGGAAAGAAGGATGGAAGGAAGGATGGAAAGAATGATGGAAGGAATGATGGAAGGATGGAAAGAAGGATGGAAGGAATGATGGAAGGATGGAAAGAAGGATGGAAGAAATAATGGAAGGAAGGATGGAAGAAATGATGGAAGGAAAGATGGAAGGAAGGAAGGATGGAAAAAAGGATGGAAGGAAGGATGGAAGAAATAATGGAAGGATGGAAGAAATGATGGAAGGATAGATGGAAGGAAGGAAGGATGGAAGGAAGGATGGAAGGAAGGATGGAAAGAAGGATGGAAGGAAGGATGGAAGGAAGGATGGAAAAAAGGATGGAAGGAAGGATGGAAGGAAGGATGGAAGGAATGACGGAAAAAAGGATGGAAGGAAGGATGGAAGAAATGATGGATGGAAGGAAGGAAAAAAGGACGGAAGGTAGGATGGAAAGAAGAATGGAAGAAATGACGGAAGGAAGGATGGAAGGAAGGATGGAACGAAGAATGGAAGGAATGATGGAAGGAAGAATGGAAAGAATGACGGAAGGAAGGATGGAAGAAATGATGGAAGAAATGACGGAACAAAGTACTAACTCATCCATCATCTTCATTCTCATCGATATGGGCTGGATAGCCTTGATGCCTGCAAGGTTGGTGCCGCATATCTCGAGACTGTTCAGCTCACGCAGGTTTCTCAGCAGCTCAGTCATCTTGCCTACCACATCGCCCTTGTAACAGTATGGTTCATCTCTGTAACTCATGCCCAGGTCGAGGCTCCTGTAAGGGTGGAGGAGAGAAGGATGAGAAAAATGACTTTGACGGAAAAATAATATTTATTTATTTATAAATTTTTGATAAATTGAAAAATAAAAAAATAAATTTTAATGGTAAATATTTTTTTTTCAAATGTCAAAATTTGAGACTTGAGTGTGGAGAGATGTTGGATGATGGAAAGGGTGTCTTCAAACTTGGTGAAAATGATGTTGTGGAGGGAGAGGAACTTCAGCTGAGTGAACTCGAGCAGCTTCTCAAAGCAGATGTGGGCTGAACAGTCAGAAAGGTCAAGCACCGTGAGTTTGTGTGCAAAAGATGTCAAGTCAAAGTAGTCGAAAATGGATAATACATCAGGGTGTTTGACGTTGACAGAAAGAATTTGCAGATTCGGAAGTTGAAATATTGATGGCTCTGATAACTGGGACTGAGATGATGTAGCTAACAAGGAAGAAGAAGATGATGATGATGAAGATGACGACCAAGATGATGGTGGAGACGATGGTGATGACGATTGAATAATTGTTGTTTGTGGTGAATCTGTGGGTGGAGGAAGTTTGGCCATTGCTGAATGTCTTTTGCCCTTGACACTTCTGCAAATAAAATGACATGGGTTAGGGGTGTCCTATGGCAACAACAATGAGAGCAGATTTCGCTCTAAAGTGTACATACTTTTGAAATATATCTGAGCATTTTTTTCCAAGTCCCAAGTGTGTGAGATTTTCAGCTTTGCTGTTGATGAATGGAATTGAATTGTTGGTGAGTTTTGTGGAGTTGACTATGAGTCTGCTGACATAGTTGCCAGTGAGTATTTTGTGGAGGTCGTCATCATTGAGTGTCTTGATGTTTTTGAGATTGATGCGTTTGATAGGGAAGTTTTCACTGTTTTTGAGACATGACATCAGAGCAGGAACCATCTCATAGTTGAAGTCCTCATTCAGAGCGTTCAACAAAAACTCCGTAAAATTCAATGGAAGGTAGATGCTTGGATTTACTAGAATTGGGATTTGAAAATGCTTTAAGAGATTTGCAAAAAATTAATTAATTATAACAATAGTTTTTACGTTGGTTTTTAAAATTCAATTTGTCTACGAAATTCCGTAATGACACTACGACTACTGGAACAGCACTCACTGATTGGTGGTTTATTCTGGACTAAAAATATTTTCTTTAAATTTTCCAAAATTTTTTCCATACATAGATTTGTCAGCGAATCTATATAATCACTCTCTTTAAACAATCTCACTGGAGGATGAGAATTCATTTTCCTCCACTGATCTTTATTTATACAAATTAACTATCCAAAATCCAATGAAAGTGTATTTCTGTCTCCGATCTAATTTCTAACTGATCAACTTTTCAAACTTACACAAACACTGAATCATTAGCATAAAGAAATAGCCAATCCGTAAAAGAAAACAAAAGGTTCTTTTAAAAATTGGTAAAAGCCAATTCTAAATATAAATATTATTTTATTTTATTTTTCTGTTTGAAAATTTTTAATAAATTGAAGAAAACTTAAAGCCAAATCAATGTTTATTTAAAGCAATTTCTAACATTAAAAATTTTTAAAGGCAACTTTAGCATCAACGCAAAATAACAATGTATATTTTTGACTAAACATTATAATAGAATTATAAAATGCCAGACTGCGTTTATAACAAAAAATCAATAGTTATAAGAAATATTTTGGTATTGAAAATTGGTAGTTTCATTAGTATAAAAGCACATTATTTGGCCTTAGAATAGAATGATTAAGTCCTTTGTATAAAAAGTGGTATCAATGTAGGTGTTAAAAGTTGAAATGCTTTGAAAACACGTGGAAACACTGCAATCTAAAGTAACCATTCACTGTAACTCGACAGAAAGTACAAACTTTCTGAATAACAATCATGAATTTTGATATAATATAAATAAAGTTACTCTAAATAACTCAAATGATTCAAAAGGGATGGAAAATAAATAATTATATACATAAAGTTTATTAAAAAATGAACAATTTAATAAAAAAGATTCAGCATATATTTCTTTGTTTAAGGAGGGTATGTGTTTGAAAACCAAACTAACATCACATAAAAAATAGAGAATCAATAGGGATAAAGTGCCGAGGATGATAAAGTGATGAAACTGAAGGCACGAGCGACAACTAAAATTTCACCTTACACGTAGTTCATCTAGTAGCTTTCTAAATCTTTTACTTAAATAACTTTCTATATGCACATGAACATTTATATAGCGTTAAAGTAACTTCAGCGGAGTTAAAAGTCAACCAAAGATCTCTAATCTCCCTTGTAAACTGGCTCAAGAGAAATGGGCTTGAAGCACTCTGTGGGGATGGTGCGACTAATCTCCTCAAGGTTTTGCACATCCAACTCGAACTGCCTCACTTCCTCCGTGTAGTCACTGGTGACGTTCTGGTGAAAGAATGAACGGATGGATGGATGGAGGAATGAAGGAATAGATGGGTGGGTGGACGAATAGGTGCATAGATGAATGGATGGGTGGATGGATAGACGAATGAATGGGTGGATGGATAGGCGAATGAATGGGTGGATGGATAGACGAATGAATGGGTGGATGGATAGGCGAATGAATGGGTGGATGGATAGGCGAATGAATGGGTGGATGGATAGGCGAATGAATGGGTGGATGGATAGGCGAATGAATGGGTGGATGGATAGGCGAATGAATGGGTGGATGGATAGGCGAATGAATGGGTGGATGGATAGGCGAATGAATGGGTGGATGGATAGGCGGATGAATGGGTGGATGGATAGGCGGATGAATGGGTGGATGGATAGGCGGATGAATGGGTGGATGGATAGGCGAATGAATGGGTGGATGGATAGGCGAATGAATGGGTGGATGGATAGACGAATGAATGGGTGGATGGATAGGCGAATGGATGGGTGGATGGATAGGCGAATGGATGGGTGGATGGATAGGCGAATGAATGGGTGGATAGATTGATGAATGAATGTATTTATGTATAAGAAGAAAATAAATGAATAAATATATAAATGAAGCAAGGTGTAGAGTTGATTAAATGGATTTTAATAAGTTAGCTGCTTGGAGGGAAGATGGGTTGGTTGGAGAGAGGAACAGAGTCCAAAACGGACTTTTAATCCTTCGATTAATTTCGATTGTTGACTCGAAATGGACTCCCAATCTCATTCCCTTCAACACACCACATAACTTCCAGACCAATATTACCACCAGCACCACTCTTACACAAAACTTGCAAGCTTCATACGACAACTCATTTCTATATCATTCCCTTCAAGTTTCTACAGCCGTGCCATTGGTAATGGCGTTGGATTAATTTGAATTAAATTGGACGAAGCTAATGCAGGAACACCATTATGACTGATACTGCACAGAGCTTTCTACACTACCTTGAGGTTCTCGATGTCTGCCTCGAGGGTGTCGAAGAGCTGGTGTTCGATGACCTCCTTGGCGGGCTTGTCCAGCTTGGCGATGCCGTCACTCAGCCTCCTCATCTTCTCCTCCTCGAGCGGATCCAAGTTTTGATCTGAAAGCGATTGTTATTGGTGACAGAATTGACATAGTTTTTGAATAAATAATTTTTTTCTTCGTCTTTTTTTATATTATTATTCATATTATTATTAATTTCTATTCTTTTTACCAATATTCATATTTTCAAAATAACTACTATTATTTTATTAATCTGAGGTCCATCCTCCAGCCACCCTCACCGAAGTAGTGCTTGAGAGTGTCTGCTCGTTCGTTGGTCTTCGCGGCAACGGCGTTGGCGTCTGACAGCATGGTATTCAGCTTGTGCAGAATCTCTCTCAGCTGTTGGAACGCATAAAATATTGATTTAAAAATTTCAGGGTTTGAATGATAAATAAATGTTCTTCACTCATCGGGGTTGGTTATTTCAACCCTCTTAACTTCCTTTTAACACTTCGACAAAGTTAGGCTCAAAGCCAGCCTCTTGTTTGATCTTTTTCACCAAACCAACACAACTCCCCATCCCGCACCCCCCCTCCCCTCCTTCCCCTTGCAACCCCTCTTGCAACCCCTCCCTTGCAACCCACCTCTTCGATGGCTTGAGTTTCATTGAGGTCTTCCACCTCCAACTCATCCAGTTCCGCCTCCACGGCGTCCAACTGTTGGTCCACCTCGCTCACAAATTCGCTGATGACGTCAGTAGAGTTGGACACTTCGTCGAACTTCTTCTCTAGCTGGTCCAGTTCCTGTCAAAATCAACGCTTGCAAGAGCTTTCCACACCACTTGACCTTCAAGGATACTCCAGCTCCAATCAGAATTCATCTTCAACCCAAGTACTCTCCAATGAGACATAAGCTGTCACATACGTAATCTCAAAAATGTCCACTATCACCCTCTTCTTCCTTCTACTCTTCTTTTTCCTTCTCCACCTCTTAGTAACTCTTCAGGCTCCTCTTTTTAACTCTCTAACTTTTTCTAACTTCTCTTTCTAACCCCTTCCTCCTCCTAACTCTTAATTCTCAACTCTCAACTCCTAACTCTCAACTCTTAAGTCCTAACTCCTTACTATTTTTTCCCCTTTCTCCCAACTCTTCTTCTTCATCCTCCTCCTCCTTCTTCTCCTCACCTGGGTCCTGTTGTGAATCTGGATGTGCACATCAACGTTGCGGTACTCAAGGTCGTCTGCGTGCACGTCCTTGCCTGGACCCTCCATGCGTACCCTGGCCTCGTGCAACTGGCGGGGTATCGGTGGTAGTATGTTAGTGGTAGGGGTAGTGAAGAGGATGGTGATGTTGGTGATGAGAATGATGATGGTGATGATGGTGATGATGATGATGATGCTGGTGACGAAGGTGATGACGGTGATGATGATGATGATGCTGGTGACGAAGGTGATGATGGTGATGTGATCATGTGAAGGACAATGAAGATGATGAGGTGTTATACTAGTGGTGTTGTTACGTTGGCATCAAGAATGGTGAAAGCGAAAGCTTGTTTGGAGAGGAGAGCAAACACAGACCTTTTCGTGAATTTCTCGGGAGAAGTTCTCTCCGGCTCCTTCGATCTTGCCCTCTGCCTCCTCCGCCTCTTCTCTGCTCTTCTCTATCTTCTCGTCGAAGGCTGAAGAGTTGGGAGGGAGTTGGGAAGGAGTTGGGATGACGTCATCAGGTTACAGCTTGAGAAACTTGAGCACTTGCCACGCAAGCAACTCGCTATTGAAAACTTTTTGTTCGCCATTTGGATTTAAATTCGGATGAAATAATTCCGAAGAATTTAATCAGAACATTCTTGTAGCGCCCAAGAAAAAGAGTATTTTCGTAGTTTTATTTTAGCAACATAATTATATGCTAGTGCGCGAATAATGATAATAATAATAATAATAATAATAATAATAATAATAATAATAATAATAATAATAATAATAATAATAATAATAATAATAATAATAATAATAATAATAATAATAATAATAATAATAATAATAATAATAATAATAATAATAATAATAATAATAATAATAATAATAATAAAAAAAATAAAAATAAAAATAAAAATAATAATAAAAATAATAATAATAATAATAATAATAATAAAAATAATAATAATAATAATAATAATAATAATAATAATATAAATATCAATAATAAGTTATAATATGAAAAAAAAAGATTTATGAAGCGCCAGAGCAGTCACCCTTGAATGTTTCCAGAATAGAGTTCGCTTCGACAAACACATCCTCCACCTTCTTCCACGCACTCATCGACCTTGGTGTATGTGTGTGTGTGTGTGTGTGTGTGTGTGTGTGTGTGTGTGTGTGTGTGTGTGTGTGTGTGTGTGTGTGTGTGTGTGTGTGTGTGTGTGTGTGTGTGTGTGTGTGTGTGTGTGTGTGTGTGTGTGTGTGTGTGTGTGTGTGTGTGTGTGTGTGTGTGTGTGTACACAAGAAATATTCAAAAGGGCGTTAGGACAACCTGTTGAGAGCCTCGTTGGCCATTTCATCAAGCCCCTTCCTGTCGGCCTGTGGTGGTGCCATGGGTGTGAAGCAAGCGAATGTTGACACAATCCATGAATACCGCGCGTTCAGCGCTATACAAATTTTTCGATTAGTTTAGATTATATCAGAGTAGAGTAGATTGAAAAAGTTCAAATAAAAATGTAGAAGAGCAGTTTAGCTAAGGTTATAATGGAGTTGATAAGGCTAGATCATACAAATCTAGAGTAGACTAGATAATAATAATTTAGAGTAGACTAAAGTATACTAATTTAGATTAGACTAGATTATACTAATTTAGAGTAGACTAGATCATTTTAATTTAGAGTAGACTAGATTATAATGAAGCCCAGTGAAGTTGCTGAGATGGGATTAGCTTATAGCAGTTGAACAGACGAAGCAGCACCAGAGAAACAGAGGTGGAGCTGAGGAGGAAGGTAAGGTTGCGTTGCAGCTGCCTGAAATGCTCCTTGAGGTCATCCAGCGCCTCGTGCTGCTCCTCCGCCTTCGCCTTCTCCTCCTTCAGCTGACATGGGAGAACCACAGTGGGTGGGTGTGTTACTTAATGTGCCATCATTCATCAATCACCCATCCCGCAAAAATCCAGCAACCCACAAACACACAGCTACTCAAGCCACAAAGCCCAACCACAAGGCTTCCAAACACCCAGTTCTCATGAACCAAACCCATAATTTTGAAATGTTATATAGATTCTTGGTTTGAATCGAAATCTAGTAGAAATCTCATTCAACTTAATCTGAAATAATCACACATATGTTTCCGGTTAGTTCAAAACACTACACAAACAAAAAAATAAAATACAAAACAACACAACACAATGCAAAAAAACACAACACAAAATAATAAAACAGAAAAAAAAATGCAATACAACACAATAAAACACAACACAAAAGAACAGTACAAAAAAACTTAACACATCACAGAACAGTATAACATAAGACAGAACAGTACAGAACAAGACAAAACAGTACAGAACAAGACAGAACAGTACAAAATAACTCCACACATCACAGAACAGTACAAAACAAAACAAAACAGCACAAAACAAGACAGAACAGTACAACACAAGACAGAGCAGTACAACACAAGACAGAACAGTACAACACAATACAGAACAGTACAACACAAGACAGAACAGTACAAAACAAGACAAAACAGTACAACACGAGACAGAACAGTACAACACAAGACAGAACAGTACAAAACAAGACAGAACAGTACAACACAACGACGACCATCATGACCACCACAGCGACATTGGGCCACCGACCATGTTGATGAACATGCTGCCATTAAGGTTTTCATGCTCCACTGACGGCACTTCCACCTCCTGCACCTGTTCCAGCAGCACCTCAGACACGTTCAACAGCGACTCCACCCTTTCCACCGCCACTGCCGACTCTTCTCGCACCTTCTTGTGCTTCTCCGCCATCAAGGCTTTCCTGATATCGTTGTGATGATGGCAATGACGAAAATGACAATATCAAAGGTTGTATCAAACCATACAAAGCCACGCCACACCAAATCACGCCACAACATGCTACGCCACAACATGCTACGCCACGCCACACCACACCACGCCACACCAAACCACGCCACACCAAACCACGCCCCAACATACTACGCCATGCCACACTAAACCACACCAAACTACACCAAACCACACCACGCCACACCGCACTGGACCACACCATTCACAGGTTTTTGAGGGCTAGGATGTTGTCATCTCTCTCAATGAGAGCCTTGGACCAGCCCACATGGAGGTCGATCACTTGCGAGGTGGTGTTTCGGGCCCTCTTGTGCATCTCGTCAATCTCCTCCAACTTCGTCTCCAGGCTGTGGAAGGGGAGGGATGGGAAGCGGAAAGGGAGGGATGGAAAGTGGAAAGGGAGGGATGGGAAGCGGAATGGGAGGGATGGGAAGTGGAAGGGGAGGGATGGAAAGTGGAAGGGGAGGGATGGGAAGCGGAATGGGAGGGATGGGAAGTGGAAGAGGAGGGATGGAAAGTGGAAGAGGAGGGATGGAAAGTGGAAGGGGAGGGATGGGAAGTGGAAGAGGAGGGATGGAAAGTGGAAGGGTGTGGAGGGGTGGATGTGTGGAAAAGTGGATTAATAGAAATAGAAAAACAAATGAATGTTTATTTGAAACAAATAAAAAAAACAAAGCAAATAGTTATAGCAGTTTTTAACTCACTCGACCACGATTTCCCTGGCCTGTTTGGCCACCGTGGTGAGGTCATCGGACTGCCTTCCAGACTGCCTCTGCCGCTCCTTGATCTGCTCCAGCAACTCAACTTTTCGTTCTCCCAACTCCTGCGTCAAGTTCGTCAGCTCATCTTTGAACATCTGCAAAATGATTAAAAATGAACTGATGAGCTCGTGATTATTTCCTCTTTTTCAATTTTTTTTTCTTTTCTTCCTCTCTTTCTTCTTCCTTTTTCTCTCTCCTTTTTCTCCATCTTTCTTACTCACCTCCCCAATCCTTATTCCCACCCTTCCATCCACCTCCAACAGTTCTTTGGCAGTTTTGACCTCCGCCTTGTTGTTAGCGATGTCGGCAGGCAGATGGCTGGTCTCCTGGGTGAGGTTGCTGTATGCCGTGTTGATGCGTTCCAACTCCCTACTCGCCTCTATGAACCATTTCAACTCGTCCGCCCGTGCTGTGTGGTGGTGAGGATGATGATGGGGTGGTGGGAATGATGAAAATGATGGTGATGATGATGATGAAGATGATGATGATGATGATGATGATGATGATGATGATGATGATGATGATGATGATGATGATGATGATGGGGTGTGATGATGAGGATAATGGTGGTGGTGGTGATGATGATAATGGAGACGATAGTAAAAAACCGAATAGTTCATTGAGCAAGCAATTATTGAAAATATATGCAAGTGATTCAGTGTGGTGTTGTTAAAGAAGTCAAAATAAATGGAGATAAAATGAACTGTTTACAACATCCCTTGGAAGGGGAAGCAAGGTCGAGATGTGTTTATGAAATACTTGGGTGTGAGAAGTTCCGTATAGGTATTATTATAAGCATTCCTGCAACGCTTGTGAACAAGAAAGTAGGCAGTGAAAGAGAAAAAGGGCCGTACAGTGATGAAGGACCAAATTAATGGGAAGACATTTCCACACATACAAACACAACGCACACACACACACACACACACACACACACACACACACACACACACACACACACACACACACACACACACACACACACACACACACACACACACACACACACACACACACACACACACACACACACACACACACACACACACACACACACACACACACACACACACACACATACACACACACACACACACAAACACACACACACACACACACACACACACACACACACACACACACACACAAACACCCACAGACACACAGACACACAAACAAACAAAAACATACACACAGACACACACCGTTGCCCTTCATGCTGTCCTCCAGCTCCCGCAAGTGATCTTTGAGCACTCTGGCCAAGTCATTGTACTCGCTGTTGTCGGCGAAGAAGTTGTCCGGCAGTTGTTGCGCCTGTTTGAAAGTGCTCATCATGCTCTCGATCTGCTCCCTTACCTTCGCTGCCTCCTCCATCACCATGTTGTAACACACCGGACAGTCTACCGTGGTGGTGGTTGCAGTTGTGGTTGCAGTTGTGGTTGCAGTTGTGGTTGCAGTTGTGGTTGCAGTGGTGGTTGCAGTGGTGGTAGTGGTTTGTGAATGTGTTTTGGTGGTGTAGTGCTTGATGTGCGAGCTTTAGCTAACGTTTGTTGAAAATTCAAGATGTACCACAATAACGGCGGTCAACATTTTTGATTTTGAGGCAGATGCAAATCTGCAAGCCAAGCGATTCAATAGGTTGCATTCACGCAGACCAAGAATATACAGTAGACCTGCACGAAGACTAATGTTTCATACAATGTATGATGATATAAAGTATCGTGTGGCACAGGATGTACATGAAGGAGGAAAGAAGTCAAAAGCTCAGACGCACTCACCCACACATCCCCTCTGCAGGTCGAACTTGTTCATCTCGCACTGGTCACACTTCCTGCCTCTGTACTGCTCTTTACACTCGCACTGACCTGTCACCACGTCACACTGTGTGCTCGTCGAACCGTATGGGTCGCATAGACACTCTGGTGTGGTGTAATGGTGGAGTGGTGTGATGATGGTGGTGATGATAGTGGTGACGATGGTGGTGATGATGGTGGTGATGATGGTGGTGATGATGGTGGTGATGATGGTGGTGATGATGGTGGTGATAATGGTGCTAATGATGATGATGATGATGATGATGATGATGATGATGATGATGATGATGATGATGATGATGATGATGATGATGATGATGGTAATTATGGTGCTGATAATGGTGATGATGGTTGTGATGATGGTGGTGATAAGGGTGATGAGGATGGTGGTGATAATGGTGAAGATGATGGCGGTAACAATTGTACAAGAGAAATACGACTAAGAGGAATTTGTTCGGGAATAATGGTGTGAGAGAAAGATGGTATGAAATGGTGGTAGTAGTGTGGGTTGGAGCTAATACCATATAAAAAAGGTGAATATAAAAACAGACACAAATCATTTTTTTAAGAATAAAAAAACCCAGAAAACTGAAAAACAACAAAAATAACTTCACAAAATGAAATGCAAATCTTCAAACCTCTAATTCGCTCCAAGTGCTTGCTTTAGCGCTACATGAAATTTATTTATTATTTAAAACACTAGAACAGCACCGTAGAGGCCCACAAACGCACCGAGAGCACCGGTAACGGAGAATCCGTAGTGGAAGGGCATCACCTTGTTGCATTTGTCTCCCGTCACGCCCTTCTTGCACGTGCATCTGCCTGAGTACACGTCACAGTTGCCGTCCACAGAACCCATTGGGTCGCACAGACAGTCTTCACAGCCTGGTGAGTGGAGGATGGTGTGAGAAGAATGAAGTTTGATGGAGTAGGTAGAAAAGAGGTTTTCAGACCAACCACACCACAAAAGAGCATAACGAACCACATCACCCCACCTTCTCCACTGTAGATGTTCCAAGTGCCGTTGACGCACGTGTCACACTTGAGACCTTCCACGTTAGGCCTGCACCTGCACTGACCACTTACCAGGTCGCAAGTCGACATGAACGACCGCACCTCACCACTGCCCCCATCCTCCTCCTCTTCCTCATCAGGAAGCGATCCAGGCTCGTAACACTCGCATGCTGTGGTAGGATGGGATGTGGAAAGTTGACATATTTTCTTATTAATAAAAAAAAATCAACATTATAAACACAACACAGTCAGCTATTCACCATTAAAAAGCAAGCCACGAAGAGAATAAGCAGTTTAACCGTGACACTGTCCGTGTGGTGTGTCGAGAGGGTTGCCGTAGTAACCAGCGAAGCAGTGTTGGCAGTGTGACCCCATGGTGTTGTAGTGGCAGTTGAAGCACTCACCCGTGTCGCTGAGGTGCAAATTATTAAACGCTACACAAATTATGCCCTATTTAAAGCAACCACACAAAGGTAAGTTGTGGCCAATTGAATCATATTGCATCTTTACTTATTTTGGATTTAAAAAAAAAATACTTTCACTTAATCATTATAAACCAGTTAACCCGTCGCAAATTCCAATGGCGTTGGGATGGGTATTGTTGTTGCACTGGCAAGCCAGGCAGTGGTCATCTTCTCTGTAGTAGCCCTCTGTGCACTGGTCGCAATCCAAGCCTGGTGGTGTGGCGGTGCTTGGTGTTGAAGAGTGAGGCTCAGAGATGGAAGATGGAAAAATACTGAAAATGGAGAGGTACAAAAGATTATACAGAAGATTTTTGTGGCCTCAAAACTCTACGAGGTAATGCCACTATAATAAAATTCGTATTTGTATTGTATTGTATTGTAAACACGTGTTTCGGTTGACTCGTGCACACACGTGTCTTCCATGAAAACTCTTCACCACGATCATGCAACACTACACTCAACAACACCACGCATAGCACATTCTCTCACCAAACCGAACAACAACACATAAGCATACATCCCAACAACAATCCACGTGTACCTCCATATCCATCATTGCAGTTGAGGCACACAATTTCTCCAGTGGCCTCCAGTTGGATGCAATCGTTGCCGTTAGAACAACCACATGGCTGACAGTCCTCTTCAGTGCCGTTGAGAGCATTGCCATAGAAACCGTTCTGGCAAAACTCACAGTTGTCGCCTTTGGTGTTGTGCTGACACAAGCAGCGTCCTGAGGTGGTGGTGGTGTTATTGTGGCGGTGTGGTGTTGTATGGAATAGGATCAACGTAGGATGAAATTGGAACAACGTAGGTTGGGGTAGATTGACGACACCCACCTGACTCAGGCTCGCAGGCGTCGGTGTGACCGTTACACTGGCACAACACACAAGACCCAAACACACCGCTGAAGGGCTGACTCCTTCTGTATCCCGGAGCGCATGCCTCGCAAAACTGCCCCACGTATTCTGGGAGATTGTGTGTGTGTGTGTGTGTGTGTGTGTGTGTGTGTGTGTGTGTGTGTGTGTGTGTGTGTGTGTGTGTGTTTGTGTTTGTGTGTGTGTAAATGTTTTATGAAGAATGTATCCATACTCCTACAAACAATGAGTATCAAGCAAGCGGTGAAAAGTTACAAAAAGGTTCAAGACTACAACCTGAAACGTGGTAACTCACCATCTGGACACTGGCACCTTTCAACCACTGCGGAGCTATGCGGGTCTTCGCTGAGGTTGGTGTTGGCGTCGGGCTGGATGTCATGGATGGGCGTGCTGGTCTCCAAGGCAAAGTCGCTCAAAAAACCAACTCCTGTGGTAGTGGTGTCTGCGTACTCACACAAATGCAAACAGATGCAAACACACACACACACACACACACACACACACACACACACACACACACACACACACACACACACACACACACACACACACACACACACACACACACACACACACACACACACACACACACACACACACACACACACACACACACACACACACACACACACACACACACACACACACACACACACATGCACAAAACATACAAACACACGTGGTAAGACCTTGGCTGGTGTAGGTGCCTCTGATCTTGATGGCGGTCACGTTGGAGAGGAGTCTGATAAATTCATAGTAGCTGAAATCTTGGTTGCTCCATTGCAGGTCCCTGTGCTCGCCCAACTCGAAGTGAAACTCTTGCAGCTCGGCAGATGGCGTCGGGTTGCCCTGGCTAAAAATAGGCATAGTCAGGATCTTGCCATTGGCTGATTCAATAATGATGTCATCGCTCGAAGGCCTGGCGGGGTGGTCGTTGTTGTCGAGACGCAGTTTGAAGCTCAAGTGCAAGCCGTAGCTTCTGTGCAGGTCGCCCAAGTATACGTCTGTGTGTGTGTGTGTGTGTGTGTGTGTGTGTGTGTGTGTGTGTGTGTGTGTGTGTGTGTGTGTGTGTGTGTGTGTGTGTGTGCGTTCAATATTTTTAAAAAAATTCATAAAACACCCCTTGCAACCCTCATCTACAACCATTTCCTCTACAGCACCTCCACCCACCAGGAGCGAGGAAGTAGTAGGCCTGGGGATCGTTGGCGACCAAAGAGATTTCATGGGAGATGTCCAGATGCTCGAGTGAGGCTGCTTCCCCATACCTTCCTATGCCCTTCCACCCGTCCTTGCCTGTGGTGGTTGTTGTGGTATGGAAGTGTGGTGTGTAGAGTGGTGTGGTGGGGTGTGGTGTGTTGTGTTGTGTTAATACGGTGGTGGTGTTGATGGTGGTCGTGATGCAGTTGTGATAGGGTGGTGGTGGCAAAAGAGCGACAGTGTTTAATCCACTACACAATATCAATTATTAGTAATCCGTGGTTAAAAATGATCAAAACAAGTCATTTCTATTCCAAGTCTAAATTCAATTTAATAAAGTCCATAAAATAAAATGGTTCATAACAGCCACACTGCAGCTAGAAAAGAGACCTTGTGTGAAGGTGGACTTGATAGTGGTGATTCGGTGGTCTGGGTCGAGAGAACACTCGGAGGAGTGGCCGTAGCAGAAGCAGGAGGTGCAGCCGACGGAGTTGCTGTGTGTCAGGCCGAAGAATCCATCCTTACACCTGTGGTGGTGGTGGTGGAGTGGTGGTGGTATGGTGGTGGTGGTGGTGTGGTGGTGGTGGTGATGGTGGTGATGGTGGTGGTGGAGTGGTGTGGTGTGGTGGCGTGAGGTGGCGGTATAGTGGTTTGATGCGTGAATCAGCATTTCGTGGACTTTCAACGGCTTTAAAAGACTCATGATTTCCGAGTGAATGCTCAAGTGTTAACCTTAAATACTCTTATAAGAATTTTTCTATGCCATTTTTAAACACTATTTCAAAGAAGTTCATATGAAATTCTTCCACGTTGAAAGCAGGCATCCTCACTGGTCGCATCGTTGTCCAGTCACGAATTCCTTGCAGTAGCAGTTTCCACTTATGACGTCACACGAGTCTCCGGCACCCTCCATCACTCCGCTTGGATCGCAAACGCACTTGCTGCGGAATGGGCAAAGGTTTGGCGCTATAAAAATTAGAATATAATCTTTTTTTGCCAACAACACGAAGAAGAAGAAGAAGAACAACAACAACAACAAGAACAACAACAAAAACCTTTAGTAAAAATAAAAACAACAGCAATCACAACAAAAAAATACAAAATATGCACAACGTCATTATAGCGGTTTTGAGGCAAAAGGTTTAGTCACATCAAACAACATCCAGCCACACAGTCACACCAAGTCATACCAAGTCACACCAGACTACACCAAGCTACACCAAGCTACACCAAGCTACATTAAACCCCACCTAGCCACACCAAGCCACACCAAACCACACCAAACCCCACCAAGCCACACCAAGCCACATCAAACCATATAAAGCTCCACTAAGCTACAGAACACTCACGTGCATCCGATGTCCGAAAGGCCGAAGTAGCCAGGCAGACACTTGTCGCACTTGTCGCCAGTGACACCAGGCCTGCATCTGCACACGCCGTAGTTGTCACACTGGGTCGTCTCGGAACCTTTGGGGGAGGATGGGTGGTTGAGGGGTTCATGGAGGGTTCAGGGGTTGGTGTGGATTGGTGGTTACTGGAGAGTTCCAGTAATAAGCTGTGATGTGAGGTAGCGCATTGTATGCGGGAGAAGTTACTGATGATTGTATTGTATGAATCCAATGCACTCGTGTCCAACGTTAAAAAGTCCCTTTGTTACCACCACTTAACTCCTTTTCTTTTTTTTCATCACCACACCACACCACACCACACTACACTACACCACATCCACCACACCACACCACACCACACCACACTACACTACACCACATCCACCACACCACACCACACCACACCACACTACACTACACCACACCCACCACACCACACCACATCACACTACACTACACCACACCCACCACACCACACCACACCACACCACACCACACCACACCACACCACACCACACCACACCACACTACACTACACCACACCCACCACACCACACCACACCACACCACACTACACTACACCACACCCACCACACCACACCACACCACACCACACTACACTACACCACACCCACCACACCACACCACATCACACTACACTACACCACACCCCACCAGACCACACCACACCACACCACACCACACCACACAACACCACACCACACCACACCACACCACACCACACCACACCACACCACACCACACCACACTACACTACACCACACCACACCCACCACACCACACCACACAACACCACACCACACCACACCACACCACACCACACCACACCACACCACACCACACCACACCACACCACACCACACTACACTACACCACACCCACCACACCACACCACACCACACCACACTACACTACACCACACCCACCACACCACACCACACCACACCACACTACACTACACCACACCCACCACACCACACCACATCACACTACACTACACCACACCCCACCAGACCACACCACACCACACCACACCACACCACACAACACCACACCACACCACACCACACCACACCACACCACACCACACCACACCACACCACACCACACCACACCACACCACACCACACCACACCACATCCCTCACCGAGTGGGTGACAGTAGCAATCGATACAGCGATCAGCTCCAGAGGGCTGATAGAAGCCGTACTGGCAAATCTCGCAGTGAGCTCCTGAGGTGGCTTCTCTGCAGTTGGTACAGCGACCCCCATGGCCTGTTCTCTCGTACAACTCTGCGTCAAACTCGCAAGTTTCAGAACGCCCGTTGCAGTCGCAAGCTGTGGTCGTTGTGGTCGTTGTGGTTGTTGTTATAGTGATTTTGGTTGTGTAGTGATAATGGTGTTAGTGACGGTGATGGTAGTGGTTGTGATGGTAGAGGTTGTAATGGTAATGGTTGTGGTGGTAGTTATTATGATGATAGGGGTTGTGATGGTAGTGGTTGTGCTGGTAGTGGTTGTGATGGTAGGGGTTGTGCTGGTGGTGGTTGTGATGGTAGGGATTGTGAGAGTAGTGGTTGTGGTGGTAGGGGTTATGATAGTGGCTGGTTGGTGGATTAAATGAAAGCTAGAGAAGGCCTCCTATGTAGAAGTGAGAATCTAGTGTTGAAAGACGGTGGAAGGAGTTTTTGTGGTGAGTGTCTTGTGTGTACCGCTTCATCATGAGGGGTGATGGCGAGTTAGTGGTGGGCATAGCTTTCATGTTGTTCCAGCAGGTTGGGGAGTGTCAACTGCTATGCATAAAGAATGGTATTGAGTGAGTCGACCGAATGAGTTGATGTTACCAGAATGCAGTTTCACTAAACAAAAAAATAATAATTAAACAAAAAAACAAAGAAAAAAAAATACAATAATAAAACAAAAAACGACGATAAAAAGAATACAATAGTAAAACAAAAAAAAACAAAAAAAAAAGAATAAAAAAATGAACTAATGAAAAAAAAACACGCAAAACAACAGCTGCATGGGAATACACATCGGCGTTGAAGTTTATGCGCTTGTGAGTGCCGTAGCTTTGTGTGGTTTGTTTGGCCTACAAGATGAAAACGAGACAGGGTAATGGGCGTAGCAGGCCTGTAATTGATGTAGTGTGTGCGTGAGTGAGAAGTTTAACAAGGAGCCTGTGAGGTTAGGAACTGGTTGAGGCTGGTGGGGAAGGGGACGGAGGGAGGGAGGGGGGAGGGGGGAAAGGGAGAGGTAGGGAAGGGCGGAGAGGAAGGTGGAAGGGGAAGGAGAGAAGGGAAGGAGGGAGGGGGGGGGGTGGGGAAGGAAGGTAGGTGGGAGAAGAAGGAGGGAGGGGGGGAGATGGGAGGGGTTCAATAAACTTGAAGCTATTCGAAAGAGTTGACTCGGATTGTTTGCCCATACAAACTCAACAAACAGGAGCTTGCAGCAAACCTTCCAAACATCAAACCTCAACCTCCCTCCAAAGCCGCTGTGCATTAAAACTCCACCAAGAGTTCTCTCTTATCAAATTCTCTTGCTCTCAATACCGCTTCGAAAAGATTAAAAATATAATTGCGAAGGTAATAGCGTATTCGCGTTAACATCAGTGATAAACCACCAGTGATAAACATTTTTAAAACTATGAAGATAAAAACAGAAATATTAAAATAAAGTTGTAATCAGCTTAATATTTTTTGAAAGCGAAAATTGAAGAGTATGCATGGATTTCAGAAGAAAAAAAAGTAATGCAGGCATATACCGATCCAATCTTATCCATCTAATCAATACATTTGTATAGTGTTTTCTAGCCATGGATTGAGGGCACTCCCAGAAGAACAGTTTTACTCACTGCCGTGGCAAAGAAACAACGACACACGCAGACACCAACGTGCACAGACACTAACGCACGCAGACACCAACACACACAGAAACTAACACACGCAGGCACCAACACACGCAGGCACCAAAGGACGCAGACACCAAAAGACGCAGGCACTAACGTTGGCACTCGTGGGCGTCTTGGAGGGTGGCTCGGTGCCAGGGTTGGTCGTTGTAGAAGGGCAAGCATCTCTGGCAGTCGAGGCCGTCCGTGTTGTGCTGGCACAAGCACTTCAACACACCCCCGTCGTTGACGCACTCCGAGGCGTGACCGTAACATTTGCATCTGCAAGAGGTTGTTGTTGGTGTTTCTGGTATTGTTGTTGCATGAAATTGTTGTTGTTGTTGTTGCATGAAGTTGTTGTTGTTGTTGTTGCATGAAGTTGTTGTTGTTGTTGTTGCATGAAGTTGTTGTTGTTGTTGTTGTTGTTGTTTCAGGTGGTTGTTGTTGTTGTTGTTTCAGATGGTTGTTGTTTTTGTTGCAGGTAGATGACTGAGTGAGTGAATGAGTGAGTGAGTAAATGAGTGAGGAAGAGAGTGAATGAAGGATGGAGTGAATAAGTGAAAGAGTGAAATAATGAGTGAGAGAGGGAGTGATAGAGTGAGTGAAAGAGAATATGAGTGAGAAAGGGAATGAGTGAGAGAGCGAATGAAAAAGAGAAAAAATGAGTGAGAGAGCGAATGAAAAAGAGAAAGAATGAGTGAGTAAACATAACATGGAGTTTCAATGATGAGACGACTGTGTGAAGGAGGACAAAGATGGGAAGAAGGACTGGATGAGAAGCGAATGGAAAGAAGAATGAAGAGGATTCATGCACGTGAGGTGGGTGAAAACAGCCGATGAGGCTCAACAGGGTCATGGGATGATTTAGAGGGGGTGTTTATGAATGAATAAGGAAAGAAACTATGCAGGATTTGACGAGAATGACTTATTGAGGGATGGTTGCTGAAAAGCGAGGGTGTGGTAGCTTGGTTTTTTTAGGAGGAACGCCTTTCTCTACTGATGTTTGTGACTCTGAATCGACTTTTTGCATGTAAAAATACACAAAAACTCTTGGTGAAGATAAACCTTTCGACGAGAGTTACAAACATGAGGTTTTTTATTAAACAAAATTAATTTTTTACGTTATGGCATAATTTGTAAGTTTATGAAAAAAAGTTTACGCAATAAAATTACCTTGTCATGTTAATTGACAGTGTTTCAAAAGGTGTTTTATTTTAAGAGCATATAGAGAAACATGGATTGAGTTTCCGAAATGTGAGTGGGTGTCTTGAAGTGACGAGAACACAGCACTTTATTGTCACCCTTGCTCCCTCCATTAACACAACCTAATTGTGTCTTTCATGTGAACAAGAATGAAAGAAAGAAAATTGGGTTTTTCAACTCATGAGTAAACTAAAAAACAAACCAAGATAATAGCGAACGTGATGATGAGTAAAATGATGATGATGATGATGATGATGATAATAATAATAATAATAATAATAATAATAATAATAATAATAATAATAATAATAATAATAATAATAATAATAATAATAATAATAATAATAATAATAATAATAATAATAATAATAATAATAATAATAATAATAATAATAATAATAATAATAATAATAATAATAATAATAATAATAATAATAATAATAATAATAATAATAATAATAATAATAATAATAATAAAAATAATAATAATAATAATAATAATAATAATAATAATAAAAATAATAATAGTATAAATAATAATAATAATAATAATAATAATAATGATAATAATAATAATAATAATAATAATAATAATAATAATAATAATAATAATAATAATAATAATAATAATAATAATAATAATAATAATAATAATAATAATAATAATAATAATAATAATAATAATAATAATAATGATAAAAAAGAGTAACAATACAGTGAAGAACATCACAGGGCGGGAGAATGAGGCAGACAAAGAGGATTTAATTTACATTGGCAGGGAGTTGTGTATGTTGGAAGAAGGTTGTAAGTCATTTGAAGTTTATGTTTAAACCGGAGTAATGCACAGACGTTAAAGAAGAACAATCGACTGAAAGCTGTCGAATCAAGGTGGGATCTTGAGAGGGGGTTGAGAAAAAGTGGGTGGAAGCATCTTCAACCCCCCAAACTCTCAACACCAGCAAAACTTCTCAGGCACTCAGTCCTAATTGAATTGAAGTAACATCAAAAGAGGACGAACCGCCAAGGTTGTCTCTTCGAAGGATTGAAATGGTGAAGTGATGCTGGAATATTGTGAATACATTGAAATGAAATGTTGAAAAAGCAACATTGATTCGTGAGTCTGTTTAGAGTGAGGTTTCAGTACAGTCGTAGGATTGAGTCACACCCAGTGAATAATTACATAGAACATCACTCGCGTGAGATTAGTGAAGTTAGTAGTTTCACAATTGTTAGAAACCCTGTTGAACAGACGAGTGTTGAAGGAGACATTTTCGTAAGCTTCAATCAATGAGGTTTAGGCACAGGCAACTCCAAAGCAATGAAAACCTTCATAAATTCAAATACGATGCAGTTTGCGAATTTGATAAAGAGAAATAACCGGTTTTTCATGTGTTTAAAATTAAAAAAAATTTTTTTTCGGTTTTTTTCTTTGTTAAATATTTTATTTATATTTTCAAACTTCCGTATGAGCTGGAGGGAAGTGTGTTATGGAGTGTATGATGGAGGGAAGGAGGGTGCGGATGAGAACTGCTACATGGTTTGCTGCAGTCATCCTTGAACTGGCTCCTTGTTTTACTGCATACAATGTGCTATGTGGGTTACATCTTGGAGCATGAGTAATATGATTGGCTTGGAGTGGGAGATTGCATATTTCTTAATAGCGATTTGATAATGAGGGCGGAGGGGTTGATGGCTCGGAAGCCTGAAACGATTCAAAGATGGGTTTTTTGGAAAGGTTTTGTGGGAAATAAAAAATAACGTTTTGAAAATTTTAAAACTCGCAAAATAACTACGTGATGGCAAAGTTTTGAGATTAGTTGGAGGAAGAAACAAAATGTATAGAGAAGGAAGACGTTAAAAGATGCATGAGGCTTAAAATAGAAATTGATGGAGGGATCGAGTGGTGTTGGAAGTTATGAGAACTAAATAAAACAACCTTAAAGCCCCAGAAGGAATAAAAGATAATATTTTTGTGAGATCACTTATCATAACTCGAATGCTTTATCGAGGAGCGATGCCTTAGCAACATCTTTCCTAATGCATTCAAGTTATGGGGTTGTCTTCGAAAGCTGTAGTTGCTAGTATAAACGGGCTTCAGACATAAATTAAAAACACTTGGAAGCGATAAGTGAACAGTTGATGAAAAAGATCCCAGTTGAATCATGGATAGGAACACCGGGTTGAAAAGAAACAGGACATTTTAAATTCATCAAACCATTCAATAAGCTTTAAATAAGTAAAATCAAATGAATAAATAAATGAATAAATAAATAAAAATAAATAAGTAAATAAACGAATCAAACGCCGACCTCCCTCCGATGGAGAAGTCGTAGATACCGTAGAAGTACTGCGACAGCACCTGTTTGTCTCCGAACACGTCATCGCCGAAGGTGTTCAGGCGGTTCAGAGACACCATTATGTCGGTGGCTGTGACCCATTCCTTGAAGGGGGGGTGTGGTGGTGTGGTGTGGTGTGGTGGGTGTGGTGGTGTGGTGGTGTGGTGGGGTGGTGTGGTGGTGTGGTGGTGTGGTGGGGTGGTGTGGTGGTGTGGTGGGGTGGTGTGGTGGTGTGGTGGGGTGTAATGGTGTAGTGGGAAGGGGTGGAAGTAGTATGGTTAATCCCTGTTCTAAAACTGCGATGAGTTTTTTTTTCGTTTTTTTATGCGATTTAGCCTTTGTTATGCTTGCTGATGTTCGGTTCCGCAGTTGCTATTGCAAGTTGGCTATAAGCTAGGGGTATTCTCAAATATTCAAACCACGTTACCAAAGATGAACCACACCATAAAATGACAGCTTCAAACGGCACAACGCCAAAGATGCGCATCTAAATTCCATGTGACCTGCAGTGGGATGGTGTTCTCGTAGTTGTAGGCGCTAGGTCTGCCCTCGAGGGTGCTGAAGACGACAGTTCCTCCGGTGAGAGGAGAGATATCGCTGTGGTCTTCTCTACAAGTGGCTCTGTCTTCGTTCTCCGTGGTGATCAGCTCGTGAGGAGACAGCCTGTAGGTGTCCTCGCAAGAGGCGCTGTGTGGGTGGTGGTGTGTTGGTGATGTAAGTTGAATGGGTGGGTTGGGTGAGTTGGGTGTGTTAGAAAGTTTGTGAGTTGGTTGAGTGGATTGGAAGAATATATGTTTAGGGATGGATTGGTGGGTTGTGAGATTGTGGGTTGTAAGTTGGTGGGTTGTGAGTGATTAGTTGGTTACGGGGTGGCTGTGTGGTAGATGGTTAATTTTGGTTGCTTCATGTAGTTGATTGGTTAACTAAATGGTTGGTAGTGAGCCTGGTGTTGTACTTAAGTGGGTTGAAAGTTGTAACATGTGTATGCTTCATGGGTGCGGTTTTGGATGCTTGCGTGTGGGTGGAGTGATCATGGAGCTGCATTGTTGTTGTTGTTGAAGAGGTCTCATGGTGGTGGGTATTATGAATAAGCGATCGTAAATGGTAGATTGTTGGTAGATTGCCAATGTAACAAAAAACTGAATGTTGAAAAATAAAAACAAAATGTTAATTGAAAATTTTTTGAAGCATAAAATAACCTGAAAACAGTTATAGAAAAAAAGCTTTTTTCTAGAACTTATGTAACAAATCCTGATAACACTCTTCTCAATACATTTCTCACTGCTCCAACAACATCCAAACCCTATAACAAGCTGCTGTGACTCTTCGAAGCCAATTTGGCATCAGACCTGAAGTATTGGAAAGGAACCCAGTCTTCCGTTTCGTCGCCATTCTTTTTGTAGATGGCGAAGCTCTCAGGTCTACTGGAAAAGAAGGTCAAACGGATGTAGGTGATGATGTAAGCCTTACCTGTGGAGGGAAATGTTGTTTTTGTTATTGTTTTTGTTGTTTTTTTTGTTGTTGTTGTTGATAATTTTGTTGTTGTTGACAATTTTATTGTTTCTGGTTTTGTTGTTTTTGGTAGGTGATATAAACATTACAATGTGAACACGAAATTTATTATAGTGGCATTAGTCACAAAAGTTTCAAGGCCGTTCTATGATTGTGGTAACATTATAACAACAAAGTTTAGTGGTGGAAGGGTTTGAGTGGATGATGGAAATAGATTTTGGTGGGTTGCATGGCGTGGAGGTGAAAAAAACATTAGGTGGAAGGCGTGGCTGAAATGAAAGAGGGTGGAGTTGGGATGGGTGAGGTTGGGATGGGTGGGGTTGGGATGGGTGGAGTTGGGATGGGTGGGGTTGTGATGGGTGGAGTTGGGATGGGTGGGGTTGTGATGGGTGGGGTTGAGATGGGTGGGGTTGAGATTGGTGGGGTTGGGATGGGTGGGGTTGTGATGGGTGGGGTTGTGATGGGTGGGGTTGAGATTGGTGGGGTTGGGATGGGTGGGGTTGGGATGGGTGGGGATGGGATGGGTGGGGTTGAGATGGGAAGAATTGGATACGAATGGCGCTAATAGCGTGCTGAGATGAAAGATGTGGTAAAAATGAATGGCGAGGTTTTGGTTGATGAGAAGTTACTGTGAGAGGGTGAGTAATACGGATGAGAAAGATGGATTGATGTAAATGAGTGGATGAAAGAACGGATGGATGAAGAGATGGATAAATGAAGGGATGGATGGATGAAGAGATGGATGGGTGGGGGGATGGATGGATCAAAGATGGATGGATTAAGGGATGGATTAATAAAGGGATGGATGGATGAAATGATTAAGTGAGAGTGAAATGATCCTTGTGAGTTCTCGCAAGGTCAGTTTTTATGTCATCTTATCCTCTAGCATTCTCGAGTTCACAAGCTTTTCATTGAAAGTTTTGAAGCTTGGAAAATGTCTACAAACTTCCCTTTGAGCCTCTTTCCACCTCGTAATGGCCTCAAAACGCCACGGGGTTGATGCCACTATGATAATATTCGTGTTTGTATTGTATCATTAATAATAATATTCGTATTTTCATTGTATTGTATAGTTGTGCCTTTAGTTTGAAGTGGGTTTAGTTTGAACGTTATTTGGGTCTTTGAGTGGCTTGTACTTTCGTCTTTGTTGGTTTGTTTAAATTTTTATTGTCTCCGTCGTCTTGGATATCTTTATGACAGAGCCCTCTCTTGCACAGCGTGTGAAAGTTACTTCAAAGAGTGTGAGTCACCTTGTGACATAAAAGTGATGAAGCTAACGCATGTACGCTAGAGGCTTATGAATACATACGAACTTAAATATTTCTTTATTGTTCTGGTTTTTTTTTGTTTTTATTGTCATAATTATAAAAATAAATGAATAAATAAATAGAAAATAGATCACACTGAAACATTGAAGACAAAGTATCAAATTTTTCAAGAGATGATTTAGTAAGCGCTAAAGCATGCATGTTCCCACACGTGTCCAAGGCAGTCGCTTGTGATGAGAGCCACATGTGGCTGACATGCGCGGATCTGATGCGCATCCTAAAAGCCCTTGCGCATGCGTGATACAGTAGCCCATTCAATGCAGAGTGTAACGCCAATAGACCTCGTGTGTTTTGAGGCTCTTTTCAGTTCTCTGCCTGAAGAATCCACTTGAGGGCATTGCAAGAGGTGTAGCAAGAGATGTTGTAGAAGGGTTGATGGAGGGTTGCAGAAGGGTTGATGGAGGGTTGCAGAAGGGTTGATGGAAGGTTGATGGAGGGTTGCAGAAGGGTTGATAGAGGGTTGATGGAGGGTTGGAGAAGATGCAGTCTTGTAGTGTGAGAGGTTGAAGCGAGAAGAGCTGAGAAGGAAGCAAACATATCTGAGTCATAGGAACGAGAATACGCATGCAGTGGTTGTTGAGTTTCGATTGAGCTTCATGAAAACGATCGTTTATCAGTTGTTCTGGCGATTCTTGCTTCTTTCTTTAAGTTAGCGGATGTAATAAAACAAAATAAAGTCAGCAACTAGAAAAATTTTTAATACTTTGTTATTTTGATTTTTTTCCAATGTTCAACACCAATTTACTTTCATGTAGTACAAATGCTCCATAAGCTCCCTTTAACCTAGACACCAACATTGCTTTAATTTGGCGGTAGTATCTACACCTCCCATAAAAATTCCGCCGTACTCTTTGAGGGTCAATCGAATACACCCAGGCAACCATCAGATCTTCAGTCCTTCAATTCAAACCTTCTCATTAGCCTCTCTAGATATTTGGGGCTTCCTCTTTCAACTTGAGTAGCTAGAAGTTACAGAACCAGGAATTGAAAGATTGTTCTTCAACGCGGCGGAGCAGTTGAAGTTTGATGCAAATAAGTAAACGGCTACTTTAGAATTTTTTAACGCTCACGCAAACACATTTCAAAGGCAACATTCAAACACACACGCAACATTCAAACACACACGCAACATTCAACACACACACGCAACATTCAAACACGTGAAGCATTGAAACGAGAACGCACCCAGGTTGATGGTGAGGTTGACGCTGTTGGGGTGTTGGATGTTCTTCACCATGGTGGACGATTGCCACCACGTCTTGTTGTCGTGGCTGTGGTAGTCGGTAAGGAAGGAGGCCGGGTGAGCATGAGCCTCGTCTGCGGCGTCGCAGTAGCCACAAGAACGAGCTGTTTTTGTGCTCTCTGCTTGCATGCAGAAGATCTCACGCTCATCTTCGCCACACTGGTTCGTCACCTCGACCGGCAGTTTGAAGGCCGGATTTACGAAGGGGGTGTAGCATTTGACTGGCTCTCGCTTGTGGTTGTAGCAAGAGTTCCTTGATTGAGACGTGCCCAGGTGTAGGCATGCTACCAGGCAGGTCAGTGCAATCAGAATAAACCGTGGTTGCAGTGCTGACTGCATTCTGCAACGCTGAAAGTCAATTCAAATAGAAACTTTTGAGATGGATTTAATTTACAATCGTTAGTTAGGTATTCAACTATTGTTTATAAATAATTTACAACACGGAACTGACTGGATTTATTTAGTTAAGAACCATTAAAGGATGTTTGTTGCAGAGGATGCACACACACACAGACACACACGAAGATCACAAGATGCACTGTGGTTGAGGAGTATGAAGGAAATCAACTGCAATGCTATTGGTTTAAAGTTTTCCATGCACTTATGCAGCGCATAACTAATTTTTCAAATCTTTAAATAATTATTACACATTATTATCATCGTGAGTACTTCAATTGTACTAGAGTTTTTAAGTTAGCGTTTGCTGAAGCCTTTGTTGAATATAATTTCTGAAAATGTTACGATTTAAACAAAAAAAAATAAATTGGCCATCAAGTGGTTTAGATTCATACACCTTTTCATTCCGGAGTTGGCCCCGGTTTTTACGAACCTTAGTTTAAATTATTGTGGGTGAGTTTGTTCGTTTCATTAATATAATCAATAGAAATTGAGACAAATACTGGAAGTTTATCAGCTTACCTCTGACTTGGACAAACGCACAAAGGTTCAGCAGGTGGAAACTTTGAAACACCTTGGGACCACTTATTTCATCACTCGCCAGGAGATCAGTGGAAGGATTGTGTTGGTTGATGAAAAAGGAGAAAGAGGAGGAAGAGAAAAAAAAGGAGGAGAAGGAGGAGAAAAAAAAGAAGAAGGAGAAAAAAAAGAGAAGGAGAAAGAGAAGGAAGAAAAGAAAGAGGAAGAGAAGGAGAAAAAGAAGGAGGAAGAAAAGGAGGAAGAAAAGGAGGAAGAAAAGGAGGAAGAGAAGGAGGAAGAGAAGGAGGAAGAGAAGGAAGAAGAGAAGGAGGAAGAGAAGAAGGAAGAAAAGGAGAAAGAGAAAGAGGAAGAGAAGGAGGAAGAGGAGGAAGAGAAGGAGGAAAAGAAGGAGGAAGAGATGGAGGACGAGAAAAAGGAAAAGAAGGAAGAAGAGAAGAAGAAAGAGGAGGAAGAAAAAGAGGAAGAGAAAGAGGAAGAGAAGGAGGAAGAGAAGGAGGAAGAAAAGGAGAAAGAGAAGGAGGAAGAGAAAGAGAAAGAGAAGGAGGAAGAGAAGGAGGAAGAGAAGAAGGAAGAAAAGGAGGAAGAGAAGGAGGAAGAGAAGGAGGAAGAGAAGGAGGAAGAGAAGGAGGAAGAGAAGGAGGAAGAGAAGGAGGAAGAGAAGGAGGAAGAGATGGAGGACGAGAAAGAGGAAGAGAAGAAGAAAGAGGAGGAAGAAAAAGAGGAAGAGAAGAAGAAAGAGGAGGAAGAAAAAGAGGAAGAGAAAGAGGTGGGGAAGCACAAGGACGAATTTCAAATGGATTACTCGTGTCAAAGCTTTTCTGAGATAGTTTGAAAGCGTCACGAGGCATAATCTCAGACCTCCAGTTCTTTGCAGGTAGAGGCATGGAATTGAAACTTTGCGAAGTGAAAACAACTGATTTTATTGTGTCACGTTTCATGGACTGACTCACGAGTATGTGGGGAGTTCGTGTGAGTGGTGCTTGTTTGTGTCTCTGTGAGGAGTAGATAACTAGAGGTTATTTTATTTCGTAAAACAGGACTAAATGGAACTGTGTCGTAGTGCAGCCTAAGGTGGGACGTATACATTCTCCATGGAAACGTGTACATTCTCCATGGAAACGCCTCACCAAGCTACCTTATTGCTGCGCTGATGAAAGCATTGACTTACGTGCATACGACGGCAAACTTGATTGTGCACAATAAATTTAAAATTGAAATTAAAATCAAATAAAAAATTAAAATTGCCATCATCGTCATCATTTATGCAAAATTCCCAGTGGAAGATAAAATTTGAGCAAGTAAACGACTACACAGAGGTCCGCTGCAAGAAATGACAAGAGTTCTAAAAATATTTTTCGTGAGAAAATGCCCTGTTAATTCCCATAGTCACAGAATTTGGAATACTCATCGTCTTGACTAGTTCAATATTTGATTTCGATAATAACCCTACATGATATGCAAACAGAAAGTTTTGGCATTCACTAGAGGTTAAGCAACAAGTAGTAAGACGTTAGTGGCTTAACATGCAGTTCATAAAAACCAAACAATCGAAACAAAATATACGCGAAGGTACCTTGACGAGCTCAAACGTGAATCATTGCTGACTACTCCCTCCTCACCACCGACGCAAGGCCCATTCGATGGGTTAAGAGTGCGAAATGAAAAAAACTAAGTTCTAAACACTTACTCTTAAATACACAAGCAACAAAAAGTAGTTAAGGATGCTCCGTTGTTAGTTTGGCTCAGTAGCGACTAGTGCTTGCGGGTGTGGAGTTGATGGAGGGCGCTCATTGAAGCTACTGCGAGCTTTTCAACACCGCTGAGTGTGATTGAGTCACTGCCACCGTGGGACTGAAGAGGGGTAACGAGGCGGAAAAGGACTTGAGGTGGGTGCGTATAATCACAATTACAATACAAACTCGAATATTATTATAGTGGCATTAACCCCGTAGAATTTCGAGGCCAAATAAGTATCAGGTAGTGATATTGAACAAGAAAGAACGAATGATGGAGATGAACGGAATGGAGAGGTTACATGAGGAAAATACTCAACAGGTTGCAGCATGAACAAATCAGAAGAGTACGAGTAAAAGTGAACAAGAGTAAATAATTATACGTCTCAGTCGGAATGGCCATACAACAATTCTGAAATAACCTCAAAAGTTGTTGGAGATTTTTGTATAGTGTGATTTATGAAATGAAAAAAAATATCTCAGTGTACGTAGTCAGTTGAGAGCGGTGACGAAGGGGGAAGATGCAGCTAATGGGACTAACAAGGTGTGTACACGCTGTGTGTGCAAGCAATGAGGTTTATAGTGGCCGAAGAATGGAACATCAACCAAAGGAACGCAGAAAATAGAAGTAAAAAAACAAACATAAATGCTGACGAGAATTCTTCTAACTAACACTGTGCTTGCAGCCAAAGTCTGGCCTCAAGGGAGCTGACTGAAAGGTAACGCCATGCAGGAACAAAGGTTGCGAGAAGTCACGAAGGAAGGCCAAGACGTGAGAGTTTGGCGGCGAGGAAACTGTGAATGATGAAGACCAAAGGCTTCGGATTCAAATCCAAGTCCAGCTCCTGGTGTGGTGGCAGTTTGCCGCGGTGCTTTGAATCGCCTTTATAAGCGCTTATAAACTAGTAGTTCAGGATGTGAGTAGTAGTAAGCTCACCATTTGGGCGTTCGGCAGTTAAACCATAACCCAACAGTTCAGGGTGAGAAGAAAACTTAAATTTGTGAAAGATTGGCGGAGAGAACTCACTATGATTTGGTTGTCAGAAAACTTGAGAATGAGGACTTTACAGCCATCATCGGCCGAAGAAGTGAGGCTCTCAAAGGGGTAGCGCCACAACAAGACGTTCATCTTGCCATCGGTGGAGTGGTCGTGGCTGTTGGTGGGGATGGAGTGGGGGAGGAGCTTGGGAGGCAGTGGTGGGTTGGTGCCGAGAAGGGTGAAGCCATCATTGAAGTGCAGAGCTAGTCGACACATCCGTTCCTTCCATACTACCACTGCGAATGTTGCGTGTGGATGCTTCGAGGTCGTCTCGATGTCACATGAGTAAAAGTGAACGAACAGTGGCACAAAAACAACTAACTTGTGCTCAATTCTCTGACCAGCTCGACTGCGGCATTGCTTCCCTGTGTGAACGAAAAGCTCCAATTGGACAAATCGAGCTGTGACTCCGCTCTCAAGACGTGTTCAGCCACGCCCATGCGCGTACCCGAACGGAGACCGAAGTAGAAAGACTCGTTCTGGTTGCCCAAAGAAGGCTGGCTCTGTAACTGCTGAAGCACCACGCTGCTGATGTGCACCAGTCTGCGAGGGAGATAGGAAAGAGTGGGAGAAGAGGAAGAAGGTGAAGAAGCAAGAGAAAGAAAGAAGGAGAAGAGGGGGTGGAAAGGGGAGAAGAAGGAGATAATGAGTCATGAAAAATAATTTAAAAAAATTGAATAAAAATGCGCTAAAAAAACTTCAAAAAATTTAATGCGAAAAATGAAATAAAAATGAAAGTTGATGAATTGAAATGGTGGAAAGTGCTGAAGGGAACCTGGTAGCCAAGATTGAGTAGGTGATGAGAGGAAGACTCCAGTCTTCAAAGGACTGAGGCGCTGTCCTGTAAAAAAGAATGTCCTTCTCTGAGATAGCCACAAACACCGCCCTCCAGGCTGGCTGGGCTCCTTGGTTGTCAGATGAGAGCTCAAACTGAGTGGTTTTATTGTAATGTTACCAAAAAGTTGCTAAAAGCTGAAAACAAAGCTTGAGCAGGCCGCAATGGCGTATTAAAATGAATGACGAAGTGACATGAAAAGGAACGGACATACCAATTCGGTGAGCCAGCCAAAGTGTCGGATTTGCACAATGTCCCCAGGGCTGCTGTGGTTGCTGACGCGTAGGAGCTGGTTGGCTTCAGAAATGGCAGTGTTGTTGGCCTCTTGCAAGCATGCATTCAAGGCCACCACCCAGTCATTGTATGTCTCATCACTTGGGAACCTCAGCACCAGTGAGTGCTTCAAATCCGGAGAGTGTAGTTCTATGCACCTAGCCACCTCCAACTTTAGATAGGCAAGCTTCAGTGGAATTATTTTTGAAATGTCTGAAGACGTTCCCATCGATGTGGCTGTGGCTTTTGTGTTTGCAGAGCCTGCATTATTGAGCGATTTCAAGCTGCCCCAACCAATCTCATTCAATATTGAAGACTTTCTGAAGTATGGTATAACTTCCCAGAGAAATTTCACTGTAGTGTAAAAAAATGAAGAATCATGATAAACAACTTGATTAAAAGCTGGAACGAATATTTCACCTTCTAAGTCGACTGTTTTACCAGCCTTTTTGAGAGCTTTTACTGCATCATCATGAGTGGCGTCTCTCAAATCTTCTCCATTAACAGATAAAATGGCATCACCTACATACAATTGTTTCGTTTTGTCGGCCACCATGTTCTTGAATATTTTAGAAATTAAAATCGGCATTTTATTTTCTTGGCCGCCTTTTATGCTTATCCCCAATCCATTGGAATCTTCTTTTTGAAGCTTGACCAACCTTTTCCTCCCACTAAGTTCTTGTGGTGGTTGGGGCTCAAAAGTGTCTATATCCCAAGAGCCATTGAGGGAATTTGTTTTGGAAGAAAGAAATTGATCATCGAGTGAAAGAACAAGGTTGTAATAGTTCAGTTGAACTGTTGCAAACGTCCATTGTTTTTTCAAAAACACTTCAACCTTTGTGCTGTGGACACTAAATGCCATCGGTTCGGAGATTTTTCATTTATTCCATTAAAGATCGAATTTTCTTTTTACAAAGCTATTAATTATAAAATGTAGCGAGGCATTTTTGATTATTCACAACTAATTCAAAAAATATATTTTATCATTAAAATTATACAATATATACAGTTTAAATTTGTAGTTTATCATTTTTTATTGCAACCATTTTTTTAAATATTTTTTAATAGTTTTTATTAAATAAAATCCAAAAAATTCCAAAACTTCCAAAAAAATTGATTAAATTGAATTAATCAAAAAAATTTAGTTGAAAAAATGTAAGATGAATTCCAAGAGTAGAATCATCTATAGAATCAATTCATAAATTATTTAGGAAAATTAGAAAATCTGAAATCGAATTATAGCTTATAAATGCATTCATTACAACAAATAATTAAAAAAAAAATTTCATAAAAATATTGTTGAAGATTTTCAGAAGAAATGTTCACCTATAATTTTTTGTTAATTATTCAAAAATGTGTAAATTTTGATTTTAACTGAATGAAAAGAACTTAGGAAAAGACAGAAAAAAACTGATGAATTTGTATTTTCAGAATGCTGATTCCGTTTAGGGTTTCATTTGAGTTCATAAAAATTTAAGTTCTCATATTTTTTTAAAATATTACTTATTCAATATTGGAATTTGAACACACACACACATGTATGAAAATACTTCAACTTTTAGTTAAGTAGCCTTATTCTGAATTCCTCTTGTGTTCATCCTGTCGAACCTGCCTTTTGTACCATCTCTTCTTTATTATTTTGAAACATACTAAGTCAAGTCATTTTACCCAACCTAAAACAAGGGTATATGTTCTTTTTTATAGGTTGAAAAGAAGTAATTGTATCTAAAAAATCCGGGTTTGCCATACGAAGGGTGGTCATGAAGAACTTAGAATCAGAAAACAAGTTTTTAATATGTAGGTTTGCATTAGCTTCCAATGTTACTTTTTTTTGAATTTTTGGATTCGTTTTTCTTTAATTGGTTCATAATTTTATTTACAGTTACGGTGAAAAAAATGATAGAACTAGTTTACAAGCTATGCACAAAAAATAAAGAAAAAGTTAATAGAATAGCTGAGATGGAAAAGGAAATTGAAACTCTGAAAGAAGATATAAAAGAATTGAAATTATCATTTGATAAAACATCAGAAACAAAAGAAAATTTGACAGAGAAAATGGTTGGTGGATTAATTTTATATAACTGAAACTACGAAAAATACGATTTCAATTTCCAAAGGAAAGAACTGAAGCTGAAGGAGTAAAACAAAATGAGGCTCTGTTGGGAACCAGGTGACTGAATGCTTTGATAGAGCCCATGGAACTGAGGTTTCCATATATTAACCTCACTCATTAAATTACCTTTTAAAGGTTGGTTGAAGGGGAAAAAGAACGACAAATGGATTTGTAAGTGGCCAAATAAGTGAAGGTTTTCAAATTTTGATTGGAACATAATTCAAACAGGGACAACTGCGTTATTAGAGCAAAGTTTGATGAGTTATTGACTTTCACAGAAAAACTCAAACAAAAAAAGGTACTTTTGTTTTTCATTTTGCTTTTTTCAAAATACTGTAAACCTATTTTTACGTTTCAGACTAAAGCTTATGCTCAAATAAAGGCACAGCAACAAGAAATTGAGCAACTAAAACAACAGGTCATGTCAATATCGACAAGGAAAGGATCTCCGTCAGCAAAAGCACATGAGCCACCCATGCACCTAAGCACAGCCACTCGAGATATGGCTCTCAACACTCAATGCAGTAAGCTGCTTCTATTTGGGATGCTTCTGTGCTTCAAGGGCTCATCTGTTCCTATCTTCTTTTTAGCATAGAAGAAGAAGATAAGCATTCAAAACTAGATTTTAAATTTGTCGCTAAAAAATATTAACGCATTCATAGAATCTTTGTATTCAAATACCGTTCCATCCAACCTGCCTGTACTCCTTGTGAAGGAAGTTTCACAAAAATGTTTATTTCCCACAGTCACTCCCCTGAAAAACCCTTCGAACGTTTGCAAGAAGTGCAGGAAGGAGTTTGACAACCACCACACATACCTCGACCATTGTCTCCGTTGTTGACACTCAATCCAGCTTGCAGCTATTCAAGTCAAATTCCAACTTAAGACTCCACCACAGAGTATTAGACGCACCACAATGCACCTGTATATCACACTTGCTTCACTCTAATCTAATCTTTCAAATCAATCTTATCTCAAAACCACGTTTGTAGTCATAGTTGCAAGTGATAGACCTCATCTAATCTCATCTAATCTAATCAAAGAATTTGAATAGTGCTGATTCCACACGGTTCAAGAGCACTCTGCTACGAACTGTTTAAACAACAAAGTTCAGACATGTATTTTGTTTCATGATATACAAAATCATGAGTTTGCACAACGACTCTGGTTAACACAAATTACATAGAATTAGGCAGCAATAACAGCCTGGGAGTTAGTTTATAACAAACTCAGATGGCGCCCCTCTATGTTAGTCATGCTTGTTTTGGCGCGAAGGCGTTCATCCACCCCCACTACCACCTTGCATTCCTTCTAAAGACTATTCAATCTTATCTTATCTTAGTTGACCATTGCATTTGTAAGGTGCCTTTCAATCAAGTTTCAAGGATGCTTCCAGAGGAAAGCCTCACTCCTTGCTCGAGCACCAGGTGACCAAGCCATGCTAGTCTGGAAATCTGAAAAGCTGCCCTTCAAAGCTTCGAGTTTAGTCAAGAATCGAACTCTGAGCTTTGCGTGTTAGAGCCTAGGTCGCTATCCACAATGCTGCAGACGACTTATGCAGTGCAGGTAGCCCTGAACTTGTGGTTGAGTGGCACGAGACAGCTCTTGAGACTGCCTTCTCAAACGCCACACAATAACTTATTGAAACTTCTCTAACTTAATTTGTGTTCTCTGTGTTCTCTGTGTTCTCTGTGTTTATGAAGTAGAGTTTTTAGTTGTAAAAAGCCTTACTACGACAGCACCAAAGCATGCTTGCGTGTCTCTATGGCTTTTCAAGGGAGCTGACAAAGCATTTGTTGAGTGACGAACAGCTTGATTTTATTTTGAACAACCATTCCAAGCATGAATTCAACGAATTGATGTCATTAAACTTGCTTCGACAATGAAGCACTGAAGTTTGCGTTTCATCATCCCAGCAGCCTGGCGCTGTCTGGAGTGGTTGTGCCTGCGTAACTAATCCATCCTCATGAACATTATTCCCCCTATATCGGGGGTCCCAAAGAATAATAGAAAAG
Organism: Branchellion lobata; assembly: GCA_947562095.1. Classification (NCBI taxonomy): domain Eukaryota; kingdom Metazoa; phylum Annelida; class Clitellata; order Hirudinida; family Piscicolidae; genus Branchellion; species Branchellion lobata. The sequence continues at coordinate 12,079,866 of OX387247.1, forward strand.
GTATGGAAGCTTATAGTACCGCATAGTCCTCCGTTGCACATGTGGCCGGGAGGGCAGTTGGAGCATTTCTTTCCTTCGTCGAACACCTCACCTCGTTCGTACCTGGCCAAGCAAGCTTTCAGCTTCATTGTCGCAAGCACAACTTTCGCATCGAAGTCTCCAATCAATACATGCATTCCATTGTAGCTGAAAATAAAGAACTCCAACGAGCACGGCGTGAGTTCCGCTGAGGGGCTTGGTGCGTCGTGTTCAAGTGATTGCATAGGTAGGTATTAAACTGCAAGCTATTTTAGCGGCCTAGCGAGCCACAACCAAACGCTGATGCCACTCCTCAGTGGCCACGCAATCCAAACCAACTCACTTGTGGCCGAAGAAGCAGGCCCAATAAGGCTGCCACAGGGACCTAGGGTTGTACTTCTGTTCGTTTGGGAACGATATGTCGGTGGAGTCGTGTTCCGTCACCAAACACAACATCTTGTCACAGCCGATCCTCGACACGTTCCAGTACATGAACTGTCGTCAAGAAGTCACTCGTTAAAAACTGCCATTTCTATCATAAATTTTCAAAATATCATATTTAAAACGAAATTGATAATTTCACAGTGAAAATGGCTTCCGAAGGAGCAATGGTAATGACCAAACATGCAGTCAAACTACTGAGCTCGACAGTTGAATGCTTCCACAGAAGGACTGACAACTTACTTTATTTAACCACAGGCTCATCAAAGAAGCACCAGTGAAGTATGACATTTTCAATCTCGAGACAAAAAGTTTAAAAAAATTAATTTTGAACTTTTCAACCGCAATTGTGTCGGACCTGTTTGTACGAGTGGCAATCCTTGCCTCTGCCGTCGCACTCCTTCCATTTGAAAAGAGGAGTCATGATGCCTCTGGCCACGCCTGTCCAGATCAGCTCACCCGGGTACTGGAAGCTCGAGTAGTTGTTGTCCTGGTCGAAGCCCTCGTGGTAGTCGCACTTTCTCACGGCTCTGTTGGCCAGCTTCTGCAGCGCGTAGTCCCAATACTGAGAAGGAGGAGGAGGAGGAGGAGGAGGAGGAGGAGGAGGAGGAGGAGGAGGAGGAGGAGGAGGAGGAGGAGGAGGAGGAGGAGGAGGAGGAGGAGGGGGAGGAGGAGAAGGAGGAAGAGGAGGAGGAGGAGGAGGAGGAGAAAGAGGAGGGGGAGGAAGAGGAGGAGAAGGAGGAGGAGGAGGAGGAGAAGAAGGAGGGAAAGAAGGAAGAGGAGGAGGAAAACGAAAAAAAGGAAGAGGAGGAGAGTCCGTAAGTTTTTTGCTTATTATGTATTTCTCATTAAATGTTCCACCCTACCTGAGCTAGCACATAGCGCTGACGAGAATGAGTGAGCAAACACGAACGCGGAAGCACACATTTTTCCGACACTCACCACTTTTTTGACATTGGCTCCTCCTTCGCCTGCTCTCAAGCGGTTGTAGCGGTAGACAAAGTCGGTGCGGTCACGCTTGCTCAGGCCCGCCTCTGCGCACCGGGCACACAGCAGCAGCAACAAGGTCGCAACATCAAGTATGTTATTCATCACAAGACTCCAACAGACTCCCTACAAGTTGTTATAGCAAGAAATAAAATTTTTCAATATTGAGGGTGATCGGGATCGGGAGGAGAGTAAACATAAAAGAGATTTAAACGGCGATCAACATCAATTTTTGCGTAGTGGTCTCCGCTGTTGTGCGTGGTTCATCGGCTGAGAGAACAAACAAGACGGCTTGTATCTCCATCATTGTGTGCTTTCAATGCCTGCTAGGGAGCAGTGTGAACAACTTTGTCGCTTCGAATCAAGTGTTAATTTTCTTTAATTAGAAAAAAAAGAACAATAATGACGAACTTAACGTAATATAGAAGTGTATTCACCTGGAATAGCTTTAGAAACGAAAAAATGAATAAAGAAAAAAAAAGAAAGATATTTTGAAATGAGTTTCAAGACGGGTCAAACGAATGTGATCATTTTTCTTTCGCTTTCCCCTCACCACCACCCTTCCCAGTTGCCCCGATGTGTGGTTGAATTGCATGAGGGTCATATTGCAAACGGTTGGAGAGGTGGAGAGCTCTCAAGGAGGTTTGCGGTTCTTACGGAAGAGGAGGCGAGAATGGGCCCTTGAAGAATGAAGTCAACTGAATGTTGTGTACAAGTTGAAAGAGGTCCTTCTTGAAGGGATGGTTTGTTAAATTAGCAAAAGAAGTAACACGCAGGTATAGGAAAAATTCATTTCTTAGTGGAAATTTTTATAGTGAAATTTTGTTCAGTGAGATTTTTTTATGTGGACAGTTTTCTCAGCTCACAAGTAAGTCTAATCGTATTTATTGGAGCGCTTTTGGCTCGAAGAAGCTCAAAAGACCGTAAATTATATGAATAAAAAATGAAAACTCAAGTGCGGAGATGCGGTTGTTGCGGTGGTGTGTGGTAAGGTTGTTGATTTCACTTATTCCAATCATTAAATTTGTACGGCGTAAATCTCAAAAATCTACCAGTGTGGTCAGCAGGGTGTTTGTTGACCCCGGGTGGAAGCGAAGCACTGATCATTAGGCTGCGTGTTCGTCAGACTGTGGAAGCTCTGACGTCAAGTGTTGTCGATTGAAGCTGTCGGCTGTGGCTTGTAGTCCTTTGTCGTTGTTGGACGAATATTTTTGGAAAGTTCTGTCCATAAACGGAAATTTTTTTTTGAAAATATAAAGTTTGTTTTCGAACATCATGACACATCAGCGTCTTTGTCCTTCTTGGATACCCCGAGGAACCTACTCTATCAGGTTGTCGTTTTTAGTTCATTCCAAACTACTGATGCTCTTGAAGACAAAGTGATTCTGATTGAAATTCTGAAGTAGTTCTAATTATGATTCTAGAGTGATTCTGAATGGGCTTTCAAAGTGATTCTGAATGAATCCACAGTGAACTTTGCCCTCTCGAGGACTCATTCATTAGATTGAATCCACAAACGAACACACGAAACAATTTAAAAATTTTAGAACCCTCACTAGCAGCTGTGAACTCTTTTAACTAATTTTTAGATTTTGAGGTTTTTTGTTAAATTAAAAAAAGACTAATTTCAAAATTCGCAGAATAATTAAATTATTTAAATTATTTATAATTTATTATTTTTCATTAATTAACAAAAAAATAATAATTTGACCCGTTTTATTGGTTTTCATAAAAACAGAGTTTTCTGTTCTCTCGGTTTTCTTGGTTCTCTCAAACCTGTGAATACTTAGCGCTACATGAAGATAAAAACCATGACAATAATTTAAAAAAATGAATAACAAATTGGAAAAAATTATTGAATAAATGAATAATTAAACAAATAAATAAGGGTAGATAAAGATTTGAGAGAATTCCATTGAAAGCACCAGAGATAAACCCCCTCAGAACATCTTATTATGCATGCAAGGCAGTCAGCTGCATGGAGTTAGTGAGCTGGAAGTAAACACACTTGCAGTAGTCGTGTCAGGAATTCAAATCGAAGTTCACTTTTGGACTCGTGGAACTTTTTGAATCGTCTTTGCACTCTTGCCAACAGTGCTGACCATCTCTTGCCTCCATTTGACTTTTGGATCGTTAGCATCATCATCACCCGCTTGAAGGTAAGCTGGGTCTAACTTCATCGGGACACACTCTATTGAAAACTTTAAATTGAATGAACCAAACCAGCATTGGAATACTTGGAATATAAAATATTTTATTTCAATTGCCAATTTTTATAGCGCCTAACAAACGAAAATAAAATGAAATAACAAGAAACGGTGAACACAATGCAATGAAGGACGCTCAAAACATAACGCTATAGCACATTACGACACAATACGCTTGAAAAATGTCCATCAACATGGTTGCATTGACCGTTATGAGTTTAACCACTTAATCATAACACCCATCCAACACCAACCCAACACCCACCCAACACCCACCAACAGCCTTCCAACACCCCCCAATCTCACAACACCCCCCAACATCCTCCAACCCTCAGCAGCTGCACAATGTACTTTTCTTTCATCTCCCTCCTCTTCCTCGTCTTTTCGACCCAGGTTCGATCCTCAGTGATCCCTCCTGACATCAGAATCATCGACTTGGTCTGTGCATCTTTCACTCCATACAAATCCTCTACGATTACTATATAGCGCTTAACTTAATCTATAAAAACAATTGTATAGCGCCTATCTTAAACTTAGATTGAGACAATTTTTATTTCATTAACCTTATCTTTTTATACTGCGTTTATATTTCCATCATCTTGTGTTATGAGCCATGTGTATATTTCCATCATCTTGTGTTATGAGCCTTTTGTTACAACCATTATATCAGACCAACTTACTCCTAGAACATTCATTTTTGTAGCGCTGATTCAATCCTTCCATTGGACCCTTTATATAGCGCCCATTGCGTTCTCCATTCGAAGAACGGCACACGTTGTTTGTGGTTCACAAGAAAGAGACAAGGCTTAGTGTCACGTGATCAACCTTGTCTTGAGGAACTTTGAGACGAAAATAGAATATTGCAACGAATGTTAAAATTATAATAAAAATAAAAAATAAATAAATAAATAAATAAATAAATAAATAAATAAATAAATAAATAAATAAATAAACAAATAAATTAATTAATTAATTAAAATAATTAATAAATTTGATGGTAACTGACAAAGTACCGCTTGAAATAGCAATTACTGATGGCTGATGTGATTTTATCTTTAAGGAGTCTATGGAAAGGCAATATTAACAGTGGTGGGTGTCAGTCAGCCGAATGATTCAGTGCTTGTGCCACGAGTTAATGTTACTCACGGTGTTACAGTGTGTTGTGTTGTGCGTGTTACATTGTGTTGTGTTGTGCGTGTTACATTGTGTTGTGTTGCGCGTGTTACAGTGTGTTGTGTTGTGCGTGTTACAGTGTGTTGTGTTGTGCGTGTTACATTGTGTTGTGTTGTGTGTTGTCTTATGCGTCTTACAGTTTTTTTTAATATTATTCGCGGTGTTACAGTGTTATTGTATGCGTGTTACAATGTGTTATGTTCTATGGGTTACATCATGAGTGTTACATTATGAGTGTTACAGTGCTAAAGCTTCAGCGGGTGTCTTAACTCACTTTTGAGAGACAATGTTACTGAAAAAATGCCATGTGGCGAATGGAGCTAAACCGTAGTACAATGGAATGCAATACAAAACAAAACAATACAATACAATTCAAAAAAAATGATACAAGACAAAACAATTCAATACAATACAATACAATGCAATAAAAAACAATAAAACGAAGATTAATACCACAGCGACATTTCAGAGATACCTACAACCCCACATCATACCACATCACACCACACCATACCACACCACACCACACCGCACCGCACCACACCAACAACACCACACCACACCACACCACACCAACCACACCACACCACACCACATCACACCACACTACAGCACACCACACCACACCAACCACACCAACCACACCACACCACACCAACCACACCACACCAACCACACCAACCACACTAACCACACCAACCACACCACACCACACCACACAGGTTCCACCTCGCATAGACGAATTGCGCAGTGAATACGACCACGAAGCTTTCCTAGGCAAGCAGCAGTCAAAGATCTTTGACCACCTCTCCCCTGAGGAAAGCAAGAGAAGACTTGGGTGGGTTGGAAGGGGGTGGTTGGAGGGTGGTTGGAGGGTGGTTGAAAAGGTGGTTGGAAGAGTGGTTGGAGGGTGGTTGGAGGGTGGTTGGAAGGGTGGTTGGAAGAGTGGTTGGAGGGTGGTTGAAAAGGTGGTTGGAAGAGTGGTTGGAGGGTGGTTGAAAAGGTGGTTGGAAGGGTGGTTGGGAGGGTGGTTGGAGGGTGGTTGGAGGGTGGTTGAAGAGTGGTTGGAGGGTGGTTGAAAAGGTGGTTGGAAGGGTGGTTGGGAGGGTGGTTGGAGGGTGGTTGGAAGAGTGGTTGGAGGGTGGTTAAAAAGGTGGTTGGAAGGGTGGTTGGGAGGGTGGTTGGAGGGTGGTTGGGAGGGTGGTTGGAAGGGTGGTTGGGAGGGTGGTTGGAGGGTGGTTGGGAGGGTGGTTGGAGGGTGGTTGGAAAGGTGGTTGGAAGGGTGGTTGGGAGGGTGGTTGGAGGGTGGTTGGGAGGGTGGTTGGAAGGGTGGTTGGGAGGGTGGTTGGAGGGTGGTTGGGAGGGTGGTTGGAGGGTGGTTGGAAAGGGGGTGGTTGGAAAGGGGGTGGTTGGAGGGTGGTTGAAAAGGTGGTTGGAAGGGTGGTCGAGAAAGTGGTTGAAAGGGTGGTTGAGAGGGGTAGAGGGGGGTTGGGGGGTTGAGAGAGAGTGGGCAAATGGTGCTTAGTTGGAGGGTGGGTAAATGTGGTGGCGTGGACGGGTAGTGGGTTGAGTTGGGAGGTTTTTTGTGACGTATTGGTTGAGGACTGAGAGATAAATACGATAAAATGGTACTTGTATTCCTCCTTCCTTCTCTATTTTTATTTATTTTCTTCTTCCTCTTCTTCCTCTTTTTTCTTTTCATTTTTTCTTTTTCCACCCACAGCCTCATCTTCTCCAAGATCGATGAGAACGAGGATGGAGTGGTAACTCAAGAGGAGTTGGAAGACTGGATTGAATATGTGCAACTCAGGTTTTTATCATCTTCTTCACTCCTTCCATCCTTATCTTCCTCTTCATCCTCTCCATCCTCCTCATCCTCTCCATCCTCTTCATCCTCTCCATCCTCCTCATCCTCTCCATCCTCCTCATCTTTTCCATCCTCCTCATTTTTTCCATCCTTCTCATCCTTCTCATCTTCTCCATCCTCCTCATCCTCTCAATCCTCCTCATCTTCTCCATCCTCCTCATTCTTTCCATCCTTCTCATCCTCCTCATCCTCTCCATCCTCCTCATCTTATCCATCCTCCTCATTCATTCCATCCTTCTCATCCTTCTCATCTTTTCCATCCTCCTCATCCTCTCAATCCTCCTCATCTTCTCCATCCTCCTCATTCTTTCCATCCTTCTCATCCTCCTCATTCTCTCCATCCTCCTCATCTTATCCATCCTCCTCATTCTTTCCATCCTTCTCATCCTCCTCATTCTTTCCATCCTCCTCATCCTTTCCATCCTCCTCATCCTTTCCATCCTCTCCATCCTCCTCATCCTTCTCATCATTTGCATCTTCATCTTCTTCATACTCCTTGCCTCGATCCTTTTCCATCCTCCACCTTCTTTCTTTTTTTTCTCTTCTCTTCTATCATTCTTTTTCTCTTTTTCATCCATCGTCCATCCATCATAATTTGCGTTCGTTTTACACTTACTTGCATGGAAGCTTTCATGGAAGTTGTATATAATATTTTTATAAAAGTTTTTTTTGAATAATTTTTCAAAAATAATTTCAGAAATTATGAATTTGCTTTGAATAATTTTAATTTTACGAAGTAAATTTTAAATTTTGGAAATTTTTTTTTCTAAAACTGTTTAATTAAACATTTTAAAATAATCAATTTGTATTCAAAACTCTAATAAGCATTCCAGCGTTTAAAGCAAAATAATTTTGAAAATAATTTCAAAAAAAATTTTAAAAATAATTTCAAAAATTTTTTTAAAAAAGAATTTCAAAAAGAATTTTAAAAATAATTTAAAAGCTTATTTAAAAATAATATCTTCCAAGCCGCAATCCTCAGATGACCCATTTAGGTCATCTCTCATGACCTCCTTTTGACAGATTAAGAACTTCCTCTTTTCCCTCCCTAAATTGAATCAAATTAAATTAATTATTTCATAATTTATATGAAAACTAAAGTTATTGTTTTTAAATCACGAATCTGAAGGATATCACCTTTTATTTCTCCTTGCACTCCGTCCTCCACCATCACTTTGTTTCTTTCACCACCACCATCACCACCATCACCGCCACCGCCACCATCACCGCCACTACCACCACCATCACCACCACCACCACCACCATCACCACCACCACCACCACCACCACCACTACCGCCACCATCACCACCACCACCACCACCACCACCATCACCATCACCATCACCGCCACTACCACCACCACCATCACCGCCACTACCACCACCACCACCACCACCACCACCACCATAATCACCACCACCACCACCACCACGCAGGTACATCAGAAGGAACGTGGAGGAGCAGTGGAAATCCTACGACGGAGAAGAAACAGGCCG
>OX387247.1:12093056-12098056 GCA_947562095.1 Branchellion lobata
TGATGAATTCTGAGGGCCATGTGTGGGAGGGCAGAGGGGTGGAGTAAAAATACTGTGAAAACAATTTGGAAGATTTGTGAGAGGGTTTGGTGGGGGGTTGGTGGGGGGTTGGTGGGGAGTTGGTGGGTGGTTGGTGGGTGGTTGGTGGGGGTTTGGTGGGGGGTTGGTGGGGGTTTGGTGGGGTTTTGGTGGGGGTTTGGTGAGGGTTTGGTGGGGGTTTGGTGGGGGGTTGGTGGGGATTTGGTGGGGGTTGGTGGGGGTTGGTGGGGGCTTGAGAAAAGATAAGGGACTGTGAGGAAGGAAGTGGTGCAAGTTTTTACGGGGTTTTTGGAGCTTAGCAGGCCTCTGTGTTGCCGATGGAGGCTCTGACGAGGTCGCTTGAAGTTTCAACTGGAGTGGAATGTGAACTTGTTCTCAATCGAGCTTGCAACCAGACGTTCATTTATATGACTTGTTACCATGGAAACTGTAAAAGTAAACCTAGCTCATGCCCATCACGTCTTTGTACTTACTCTGCGCATACTACTCTCTGTTGTGCTTGTAACTTCAATCGCAATAGTCATTGAAATTGTAATGTCATTGTAATGTAATGTAATTGAAATTGTAATGTCATTGTAATGTAACTGTAATTGTAATTGTAATTGTAATCATGATATCCCCTTGTATACACCTTCCTTCGAGGACAACAGCACTCGTAGCATGGTTCAGCAGCGAAGAAGGCTTACAATTGTGAAGATGGATGGTTCCGAATGTAACCCACCTTCCACGCCTCGTCCAACACACCCACCCACTCACTCACCCATTCAATCGGTGTTCTTGCGTCCGCTTTAAATTCACTTCTTATCATTTATAGTTCCAATCAATCTTTGAGATTGATTATAATCATGTTAATTAAAAATATTATAAATAAATAATATTAAATAATATTTAATAATTAAATATAAATATTATTAAATAAATACTCGAGCAGCTGTTTCTTCAATTTCAGGATTACATAAACTTCAGATCCACTTTTTCATGAAATTTAAATCCTCCAGAGAGATATTCTATTCTTTATCTCGTTCACTTTTAATCATATCCACGTGAGGACGTTGACGAAGGTGCTTATCCTGCTGACTGCATGCGCGATGGGAGATTGAAAACGTTTAAAGTGAATTTCGAAGCAGACGAAAGCTTCAAATGCTTAACAAGTAAATAAAACTACATGATACTACAGGTAATCTCAGTAACCAGATCAATAAGATCACGAATATGCAATAAAAACGAAAAAAAACAATAAAAACTAACAATAATAATAACAACTAAAACGCTGTCCGTATGGCATAGTGGTGCGGTTTTTAAGGTGTGGCTATCTGATGTAGTTATGTGGCTGTGTTGTTGTGTGGCGTGGTCGTGTGGCGTAGTCGTGTGGCGTAGTTGCGTAGCGGTTAAGTTCACTTTTAATTGCGATGCCTCATTAATATTTTATAGCGCTGCATTTGAGTGCGAGGTGTAATGGGAGCTGCTGCATTGTGGTGTGCGCTGGTTGGTCGGGCGGTTGATTGGTTGGAGGGGGGGGGGGGGGTAGGTTTTATAATGGTTTTTAAAATAAATTTCAGTTTCTTTTTAATTTTAATAAATTTAATTGAATGAAAGCTTCATTTATATTGGTTGTTTGATTCCGATTGGCTGGTTGATCGGTTGAGAGACTTACATTCAAACACTACAACCACTCAAGCTACTTCATCTCACTGGTCCTTGCGGTTTGCCATCAAAAAAACACACTCTCCTTCAAAAATTCATTTTATTACAAATTTCTTGATTGGATAAAAGGAATAAGTCAATAAAAAAACCTTTTTGATCGAACAAATGAAATTTAAACAAATATAAAATTATACTTTACGGAACTCAATGAAATGTGAGGAGGACCAAAAGGGAAGCTGTCTTTTTAACGAGTGCAACGTGTGTCGCAACCACTGAAGTAACAACTGAAATAACAGCTGAAATAATAGCTGGAATAACAGCTGGTACAACAGCTGATGTAACAGCTGGAATAACAGCTGGTACAACAGTTGAAGTAACAGCTGGTACAACAAAAGCAATACAACCAAATACAAGAAACAGCAACAAAAGTGGGTGTTGGATGGCCAAGGGGTATTTACAGCCAGCCAATCTGTCTCCTTTGTTTCGTCATAACCAAAAACAAGGGTAGGATGGATGGAGGGATAAAAGAGAGAAGGAAGTAAAATGACAGAAAGAAGAGAAAAACAAGAAAAACAAAAAAAAAGGAAAAAAAAAGAGACGAAGGAATGAAGCAGAAAGAGAAACAAAGAAACAAAAAAGGAAGGGATGAAAAGAAGGATTCGAAAGGAAAGAGTGAACGAAAATTAGAAAAAAACAAAGAAAAGGACATAGAAGGATGCATAAAGAAGGACAAAGAAAAAGACAGAAAGAAGGACAAAGAAAGGGAGGCAAAGAAACAGAGACGGCTTCCGGATAAAAGTGCGCTAGAAGAGCCTCGGTAGAGTCCTTCGGGTCGAGGAGCCGGAAACACCGGATGAACTTTCTTCTTCCGTTTTTTAGGGCCTGAATGGTGGTGTGGTGTGGTGGTGGGGTGGAGTGGTGTGGTGTGGTGGTGGTGGTGGTGTGGTGTGGTAGTGTGTTGGTGGTGGGGTGGTTGAAAAGTGATGATAGTGATGTGGTGGTGTGGTGGTGTAGTAAGTGGAAAGAAGTGGTGGAGTGGAAAGATGTTAATGGAAGCAACAATCAGTTAAGTTAGTGGTGATGGGGTCTTGTGGTGTCATGTGGTGTCATGTGATGTAACGTAATGTGGTTTAAGTTTGCTTAATGTGTTTTAGGTTGTTTAAATGCTGTTTGATTGGTTTCAGTATGTAGTAACGCGTTAGAAAGTTTATCAAAAAAATAACACACATGTACACACATGTACACACACATGTACACACACACACACACACACACACACACACACACACACACACACACACACACACACACACACACACACACACACACACACACACACACACACACACACACACACACACACACACAAACACACACACACACACACACACACACACACACACACACACACACACACACACACACACACACACACAAACACACACACACACACACACACACACACACACACACACACACACTCAAACGTGTACGTGATCAAGGAACGATAAAAATCAGCTGGAGATGGCACCATTTGATACTTTACTATTAGCATGCGCTATATCATATATGTGTGTGTGTTTGTGTGTGTGTGTGTGTGTGTGTGTGTGTGTGTGTGTGTGTGTGTGTGTGTGTGTGTGTGTGTGTGTGTGTGTGTGTGTGTGTGTGTGTGTGTGTGTGTGTGTGTGTGTGTGTGTGTGTGTGTGTGTGTGTGTGTGTGTGTGTGTGTGTGTGTGTGTGTGTGTGTGTGTGTGTGTGTGTGTGTGTGTGTGTGTGTGTGTGTGTGTGTGTGTGTGTGTGTGTGTGTGTGTGTGTGTGTGTGTGTGTGTGTGTGTGTGTGTGTGTGTGTGTGTGTGTGTGTGTGTGTGTGTGTGTGTGTGTGTGTGTGTGTGTGTGTGTGTGTGTGTGTGTGTGTGTGTGTGTGTGTGTGTGTGTGTGTGTGTGTGTGTGTGTGTGTGTGTGTGTGTGTGTGTGTGTGTGTGTGTGTGTGTGTGTGTGTGTGTGTGTGTGTGTGTGTGTGTGTGTGTGTGTGTGTGTGTGTGTGTGTGTGTGTGTGTGTGTGTGTGTGTGTGTGTGTGTGTGTGTGTGTGTGTGTGTGTGTGTGTGTGTGTGTGTGTGTGTGTGTGTGTGTGTGTGTGTGTGTGTGTGTGTGTGTGTGTGTGTGTGTGTGTGTGTGTGTGTGTGTGTGTGTGTGTGTGTGTGTGTGTGTGTGTGTGTGTGTGTGTGTGTGTGTGTGTGTGTGTGTGTGTGTGTGTGTGTGTGTGTGTGTGTGTGTGTGTGTGTGTGTTTCTATTGAAGTAGCTTCTCATTTTCTATGAAGGCACGGGCTATTAATGCACTGGCAGATGAAGATATGCATGATTGGTGAAAGTAAGTGGAAATCTATTGTGTGCGCGTGCGTGTGCATGTGTGCATGTGTGCGTGCGTGTGCATGTGTGCGTGCGTGTGCTTGTGTGCGAGTGTGCGTGCGTGTGCATGTGTGCGAGTGTGCGTGGGTGTGCATGTGTGCGAGTGTGCGTGCGTGTGCATGTATGCGAGTGTGCGCGTATTTAATGGGTACATTTACTAGTTTATGATTTCAGTACGTGTTTGTGTGAATTCCACGTAGACGTGGGATATAAATGTGTGTGCACTCGTGCACGTGTGGATGTGCATTAAACATTCGCAGACGCTTAACAACATATGTTGAAGATGTGGTTGTAGGTGTTTGTGAGTGTGTTTGTTGATATATGATACGCACATGTGTGGAAGTGTGTGTTGACGTGCAGTTGTGGAGGTGTGCATGTGTGTTGAATCACGTGTTAGGGGAGTGACGTGGGTGTGCTTACCTGTATTAATGCATGTGACGTGCAAAAAGGGTGTGCTAAGGATGTGATGTACTGGCATTAGGTATGTGATTTAAAAGTCTTAAAGATGTGGGTGGGAGGTGTAAGGAATGTGATATAAGATTCTTAGAGATGTGATACCTGAGTACTTGTGGCTGGCGAGGTTCTTGAAAGTTTTGTGGTGTTTGTGGTGGCTGTTGTATGAATGCTTGTTTCTAGAAGGGTCTGAGGGGGGAAAGGAGAGATGTTGATGAATGGTGAGAGAAGAATAGAAATAAGGATTAAAAATAATGATGAAAATGAAATAAAAATGGATGATGAAGAGGGAGAGATGATGAAGGTGACTAAAAGGATGGAGACATGGATAGATATGGAAAAAGAAGGGAAAAAAGCAAGAGAAGCTTGAATAAATTTTGCAGACGTTTGAAAGAGTTTTAACCAGTTTTCAAGAGAAGTACAAAAATTGTGGGAAGAGGCCGTGAGAGGAGGTGG
>OX387247.1:12101998-12104498 GCA_947562095.1 Branchellion lobata
TGCAAAATTAGCTACAAAAATGTGATTCGATTCCAATTTTAGACAGAATTTATTCCGCGGAAACCTAATTTATTTATATTCAATATGAAAAATTTTTTTTTTATTTTTCATAAATATCAACAATCATTAGTAACAATATTCAAAAATCTTCCACATAATTGTAAAGCTAATCATACAAACAGAATCACCAAAAAGATTTTTTCACGCGTCTGCGTCATGTCACATGCTAAACAAAAAAATCACTACTAAGAGGCCCAGTTTGAAAACAATCATGGAGGTTGAAGTTGAGGCTTCTGCCTTACCTGGACACTCTGAGTCGGTGACCTTCGCAGCTTCACTACTCCAATTTCGCATCACCATTGAATGTCAATTTCTCATTTAATTATTTTTTCACTAACCAAAATTGATAGCATGCATAACCTTTTTAAACCTAGTTTTATTGCAACACAATGTGGTCAGTTATGGTCTGTACATCCCGACGTCCGACACTCCATCATGGGAGGTTGATGGTGTTCGCTTTGATGAACTGCCAATTGTTCACATCCGATCCTCTCCCAACAACACCGTCATCCATGCCTCTAACCATTCAGGTACTAACATGTATGGCTTCTTATTTATTTTTTGTGTGTGTGTGTATGTGTGTGTTTTGTTAATTGTTTTTAAATGATTATTATACTTTATTTTTTGTGTGACACATTTGTTTTCTGTGTGGAGCCTTCCATGATTCCTCCCTCATCTCATCCTTAGGCACAGAGTACATAGCTCGGTCCTCTTGCGTGAGTGACCCTACCTTCTATTCATTCTTTTCCAATATTCTTCTTCATTGTTATCAGAAGTAGAAATGCATCAAGCATATTCACACATCCTTTTTTACCTTTTTCTTCCTCTTATTCTTCCTTCTCCTCTCCTTCTTTTCCTCTTCTTCCTTTTCCTTTTCTTTCTTTCCTTTTTTATCCTCTTCCTCCTTTTCCTCTTCTTCCTCATTTTCCTCTTTCTCTTCCTTTTCCTCCTTCTTATTCTTTTTTTTTTCTCTTTTTCTTCCTCCTCTTCCTCCCTTTCACAGGGCATGGAGGGCTTCAGGAATGTGAAGAAGAGTACCACAGTGGCTGCACAAGCAACTGGACTCTCTGTGGGACTGGTTTGTGTGTGTGTGTGTGTGTGTGTGTGTGTGTGTGTGTGTGTGTGTGTGTGTGTGTTTTTTTTTTTTTTGTTTTTGTATCTGGTTATGGCCGTGTAGTGGAAAAAATATTTAAAATATAAACCACACTGCAAAAATAAATATCAGAAAAGCTACAAACAATCTCAGACACTAAACTTTGACATAAATTTTGAATTTCAAAGACACTAAAAATTCAATTTTTTTCATCATCAATATTATTTTTAATGAATAAATCTACATACATAGAAAATTTTGTTAAATTTGAAATGTTTGATGAAACAGCAAGTGATGAAGAAGGGCGTGAAGAATGTGAGAGTGGTGCTGAAAGGCATTGGGCTGGGGAGGCTGGTGAGTGGTTGTTTGTGGCTGGTGAGTAGTTGTGTGTGGCTGGTGAGTGGTTGTGTGTGGCTGGTGAGTGGTTGTGTGTGGCTAGTGAGTGGTTGTGTGTGGCTGGTGAGTGGTTGTGTGTGGCTGGTGAGTGGTTGTGTGTGGCTGGTGAGTGGTTGTGTGTGGCTTTTAGTGGATGTTTTTAGTTAGAGTGGCTTTATGTGGTTAAGACTGCTTTCATGTGAGTATGAAGAGTTGAATATGGCTTGAAGTCTTTCTCCGCAGTGTCTTATGTCTCGCAATAGTTGCAGTTCAGCGTGGTTGTATGTGGCATTGAGTGGTTGCTTGTGGCTTTACCTAGATGTGTGCGTGTATCATTCATTCAGTCATCACAGCAACATCACCTGTTTGTCGCACGCCAATCACACGCAAGCTCCTCCCATGCAGCCCTCAGTCAAGGGCCTTCAGCTGGCAGGCCTCAACGTAGTGTGTCTATCGGACCGCACCCCTCTCATCCATTCCGGTCCCAGGCCTAGGAAGGCCAAGAGGCTCTGACATTGGTCACTATTTTTAGCTCTCCAAACTATTTTTATCCGTTTTTTTGGTTCATAAATTTATAATTTTTTTTAGTTTTTAAATTGTTTTAGGCTTTTTTCATTACCCTCATCTTTTTATAATCTTTAATTTTTTCACGAAATTTCTTTATAGAATCTTTTTTTTTTCAATTCTCAATTCAATTCAAATCTTCATCACCACTCATTCATGTAGCGTGTTGAGAGTTTAAAAAATAATTAAACGGTTTTCAATTATAAATCTAATTGAATTTGTCGAAGGTAAGTTCCAAAGACAAAAACAACGTCTCTGCGTCCAATCATGGTCTTGTTATCAGTTTTTCAAGCTTCTTGTGATTATACCGATTTGGTGTTACATTTGATTAAAAAAAGTTCAACCGTGAACTGAAATACGGAATACTTGAGTATCAATGTACATTGAAAACTATAGAATAACAGTGGT
>OX387247.1:12114498-12131998 GCA_947562095.1 Branchellion lobata
GGGTCTTAAATGTTGTCTTGTGCAGTTGTGAGTGATGGGTTGACTGCAGGAGTTGACTTGAATTTTAGGAATCTAACCTAGTTCTTAAACACACTCACACACACACGCACACACACGATCATACATACATACATACATACATACATACATACATACATACATACATACATACATACATACATACATACATACATACATACATACATACATACATACATACATACATACATACATACATACATACATACATACATACATACATACATACATACATACATACATACATACATACATACATACATACATACACACACACACACACACACACACACACACACACACACACACACACACACACACACACACACACACATACACACACACACAAACACGCTGTGTGTCTTTCTTGGTAATGAAGTTCGTATAAGTTTGTTAGCTTTTGTGTGTGCGCGTACGTGAAGTTTGTGTGTGTTTGTTTGGGTGCTTTGGTGTGCACGTGTGTTTTCTTGTTAATGTATGGAGTGCGTACACATGTGTGTATATGATTTATTTTTCATATGCATAAGTGCTAATGTCTTGATGTATCTATGTTATTTTCTCATACGCCCTTGTATGTCAAGTTTTAATGCGTGCATGTATGTTTCTTTATGTTTGTATGTGCATGTATTGGTCCATATACATGTATGTGTGTATATATGTGGGGTGTACATATTACGTTTGAATTTCCAGCAAAGTATAAAACCGCTCGAACCCCCTTCCACTGGCTTGTCTCCTTTGTTCCTCCCGCTTCGTCATCCTTCCGTCGACCTACTTAGAAACCAGGTCAAACAAGCACATGACACCAGCAACTGGCACAGGCTGTTGTGATTGGCGGGTGTATGTCTGGTGCATGTTACCTAGCAACCATGACTAGATATATACTCGTCTATCAGACGCCCCTGACATCATCAAGAACTACTTCACCGCAATGTCATATCTTTGGTGACTCCACTGGTGCGAAGTTGTTCTGAAGGTCTTGTGTTCGAATCTCAAGGCCGGCGTTGAAGACTGTGATTTGAGAAGAGAAGTTTCGATGTGTGCTGTTTGAACGTATGAAAGACTTTGATGTGTCATGGTTGCAACTACTACCACCGCGTCGACCATGCGACGAATGAGTGGATGAATGAATGAAGAATGGATGGGAGATTGAATGAATGGTTGGATGAGTTGATGCGTGGATGAGTGACCATTGACGGACAAAGCAATCTCTTCATTCGTTCCGAGGTCCTTTGTCTCCTCTCTGACACTTCAAAAACTGAGAGGTTTTGCTTTATTGAAATAAAAACAGTCACAACCCAACATGGAGAAACAATCTCTCAACCTACAACAAATTCAAGGTAGGCATGAGGAAGGAGGAAAAGAAGGAAAGATTTTAAAAACTGAATAAAATGATAAATTAATTGATACTTATTAATTAAATTAAGCTTTACATAATTCAGGCGTTACAGGTGCCTCAAATGCCGCACCATCAATAGGAGCCTTCAGATAGCAGTAAGCAACGTTGGAGTGATAGTTCAGTTACGAAACTTTAACGAAGAATTAAAAAAATATTAACAAAGAATCAACAAAGGTTTAACCAATGGTTAAGAAGAAATTGACGAATAAATGGTTAACGAGATGTCACAATACGTTGTTTCAAGTTTCAGAGGTTGGGGTGGCAAGAGGGGTGTCACAAAGATGTCACAGAGGTGTCACAAAGACGTCTCGAGGTGTCACAAAGATGTCACAGGTGTCAGGAAGTGGTGTCAGAAATTGGTGTCACAGAGGTGTTTTGTGTTAGGTGTGCTCGATGACACGGGAGCCTCATGGCGTCCGAAGCAGAAGCAGAAGAAGATGCAACGAAAATGCTGGAAAATTTGGAAACGCAATTTGAAAATTTATTTAAAAAAATATTATAATTAATTATAAATACGGATAATAATTATAATTTTATTTTTGAAAGTATTAGTAATATTATCTATATTAATATTTTTATTATTAATTTTGATCAAAAGTTTGATGTTGTTGCATGAATTGAAAGATGAAAAGTTCACATTGAACAGAGTCATTGCAAGCTACTCATAACCAGAAGCTGGAATGTAAGAAATTTCATATTGAGCTTTCGTGGTCAGTGCAGAATTGAACAGTTCGGAACGAAGCGCTAGATAAAGAAATTTGTTTCGAAAAGCCGACAAAAACATGCAACAAATGGCTCCATGCACTTGTAGTTCTGGTCACCTCTTCATGAGGCGCTTAATTTGTTCCTTCACCGATGAGTGTCACTTTTTGTATGCAAATGAGGAGAAAGACAGCTAGAAGATGGTTCTTTGTTCCATGTCTCCAGTCTTTCTTCATTCCTCTTCATCTCTTCCATTCTCTTCCATTTTTTCCTACTTTTAAAATCTTTTTTTACTCTCGCAAGAATTCATGCATATTTATAAAAACTTCTTTTTGGTCTGCATTCGAAGCGCCAAGGTGCCTCACGCCATGGAATGTATGCATGAACTTTGAAGCAGGGGTGTGCAGGCGTTGGCAGTGTTTTGAGTGGAAATTGAAGGTTTAAACATTGAAAGGTCCAAATGAACCTCTCAAGCTTGAAGCAATAATCGATAAAATGACGTCTGCTCACGTGGTGTTGGGCACGTGGTGTTGGGCACGTGGTATTGGTCACGTGGTTTTGGTCACATGCTAAAACACGTGGCATAGAAAATGGTTTGAATCAAGGTTGAAAACGGAAATGAGCAAAATTGAGAATGTTTCTGAGCTACGGATTGGAAAGTGGCCTCTTTGCGAGATTAATTCTATTTTTCTTCTTCTTCTCCTCACCCTTTTTTTCTCTTCATCCCCTCTCCAACCTCATCTTTGAGTTTTTTAACTCACACAATCATTTCATTTTCCTTTTTCTCTTTCACCCATCTTCCCGCCAAACTCATTTCGACCCACCTCCCTCATCCACACATCGATCCATTCTTCTCCTTCTTCTTCTCCTTCTTCTTCTCCTTCTTCTTCTCCTTCTTCTTCTCCTTCTTCTTCTCCTCCATCTTCTCCTTCTTCTTCTCCTTCTTCTTCTCCTCCATCTTCTCCTCCATCTTCTCCCACCTTTCCCACCATCCAATCTTCCTTCAACATGGTTCAAAACGCTTCATGACGTGGTCATCTGAGTCATTCTTACATCATCCTTACCCATCCACCAACCCTTTTCACCCATTCTTTGACCTCTTTCACCCATTCTTTGACCTCTTTCACCCATTCTTTGACCTCTTTCACCCATCCTTTGACCTAATTTTACTCATTCTCAACCCTTCTCATTCACCTTTGACCTCATTTTCTCCCTCAATCAACCCTATTCTTTTCACCAATTCTTTCACCATTCACCTCACCACCATGTCATTCACACACGTGTGGGTGAGTGCAAGCGATCGCAACAAGTCTACGTTGAAATACTGGAAACAAGATTTTGAAAGAAATTGAAAATAAAAAAAATGAGAAAAAAACGGAGAAGAAATAAGAAACGGAAAACAGAGAAAATTGAAGAGAATATAAAACAAAAACAAAAACAACGACATCAACCACAAAAGCAACATCTGTAGCAACAACATCAACAACAAAAGCAGCATCAGTAGCAACAACCACAACAACAACAAAGTTACAATCAACAACAAGAATGTGTTGAGTAGTGGAGGGGGGGGGGTCAGAAAATGGAAACAAAAAGAAAAGCGAAAAAAATATAGAAAGCGAAGGATGGATGAGAGGGGTGGATGGGGAGAAAGAAGGATGGAGGAGAGAGGTGGATGGGGAGAGAGAAGGATGGATGAGAGAGAAAGGTGATAGAGAGAGTGAAAAAATGAATGAGTGAATGAGTGAATGAATTAATGAATGAATGGATGAATGAATGAATGAATAAATGTATGAATAAATAATTGAATAAAAGAATGGATGTATGAATAAGTAATTGAATGAATGAATGAATAACTGAATGAATGAATGAATGTACACTTTGTTATAGCGCACAGTTCACAAACTAGGTTGTCTCAGAGGCGTTTGAAGGATGAGAGGAAGGGGAAAGAGTGAAATGATGAATAATAAGAAGTTTTTTGATGAAACAAAAAATAAAATGAAGAGAGAAGAGTTATTTGATTGAGGTAATTAGAAGAAGGGTTGTCTTGATGGGGAAGGAGAGGAGTGAAGTGGTGGGAAGGAGAGTTTTGCAAAGTGATGAGAAGCGAAGAGAGGAGAAGCAAGCTGATGGAGAAAGGGGAGGGTGGGTGGGTGTGAGAGAAGAGTTATGTGATGGGGAGGGGCGAGGAAGAGGGTTTGAGGGCGACGGCAGAGGGGATTTTGTCGAGCATCTCGAGAATGGAGTCCACAGCGGTGAAGAGGTTTCTTTCGAACCTCCACATGCGTCTGCGTGGGAGGCGCTACATAAATGAACCATTCAATGCTATAGCGCTTCATGCAATTAATATTATCAGTATTCATACGCCGTTGAGTGTAATGTTTGCAGTGCTGGCTGTTGAAGTGAGTTGCTTTTGAAGTTGAACTTGCGCTTTTAAACTGTATTCGACTTTTTTTCGATTAGAAATGACTTTAATTTGTTTTATTATTCATAATAACATATATATTTTTAAATGTTTATCGTATAATTAAAGACAAGCATAGCCCTTGAACAGCGATCACCATTAAAGAATTACATTCAATGATGACTTGATACAATTTCGATCGGTAAATTGAATGAAATCATTAGTTTTAATGTCCAAACGACACGTCTTTCAACTAGAAGAACGCGCTATAAAAATACATGAAGCGAATAGCCAATCAAGTGGTTTCTAAGTTTTAGATTTAACAAGCACATATACATAATATAATAGACATCTAAGCACACACACACACACACACACACACACACACACACACACACACACACACACACACACACACACACACACACACACACACACACACACACACACACACACACACACACACACACACACACACACCCCCCCCCTCACACACACACACACACACACACACACACACACACACACACACACACACACACACACACACACACACACACACACACACACACACACACACACACACACACACACAAGTGTTACACCTCTGTAGGACACCTACTCTTATCTCTCCACCTTCGAATCAAATTGACTTCACGCCACATTTTCATCGGCACTTTGCATTTCATTCACTTTCTTCTTTTTTTTTTTCAAACCTTTTTTCATTCCTTCAGCTCCGACCACTATTTTATCCACTCATTCTCACTGATTCATCGATTTCCAATGAGTTTTCGACTTCAAGTTTTGAATTTTGGCTTCACTAATGGTATTTTTACAATTTAATTATTTTAATGTTTTAACTTATAAACCTTTATTATAAATAATTCTTTTTTAGAAAATAAAAATAAATTTAAACAATTAAACTTATGGATTTTTCTCAAATAAAGTTTGTGTTATTTATCGAATTAAATTTTAAATAGACCAATAAACGTCCGGTTGAAAACAATGAACTAACAATAAAAAACATTGAAACATTAAAAAAAAAAAAATAAAAATAAAATAAATAAAAATCAAGAATAAATGCGAAAAACAAAAATATATAGAATTGAAAGATAGTAAAAATGAATAAAAAATAAAATAATAATAAATAAATAATTTAAATAAAAAACTTATTCATGAAAACACGGAAAAAAAGTCGTTTAAAAAGGGATTTAAACTTAATGAGCCATTAAAACAAAATTGATGTTAATTGATGTTAATAAACTCCTTAATGAGTCCTAAGTGGAGTTGACAAGTCCATGGTTGATGGTGTTGAGGCAGGATTGAAGGATTTGACAACCAATACATCTACCGGTGGCTATGAAGGGAACAATTGAAATGTCAATAATGTTATTCACTAAAACACAATGTTTAGTACATGTTGTGTTAGTGACGTTAGTATCAGTACATGTTGTGTTAGTGACGTTAGTATTAGTACATGTTGTGTTATTGACGTTAGTATCAGTACATGTTGTGTTAGTGACGTTAGTATCAGTGCATGTTGTGTTAGTGACGTTAGTATTAGTACATGTTGTGTTAGTGACGTTAGTATCAGTACATGTTGTGTTAGTGACGTTAGTATTAGTACATGTTGTGTTAGTGACGTTAGTATTAGTACATGTTGTGTTAGTGACGTTAGTATTAGTACATGTTGTGTTAGTGACGTTAGTATTAGTACATGTTGTGTTAGTGACGTTAGTATCAGTACATGTTGTGTTAGTGACGTTAGTATTAGTACATGTTGTGTTAGTGACGTTAGTATCAGTACATGTTGTGTTAGTGACGTTAGTATCAGTACATGTTGTGTTAGTGACGTTAGTATCAGTACATGTCGTGTTAGTGACGTTAGTATTAGTACATGTCGTGTTAGTGACGTTAGTATTAGTACATGTCGTGTTAGTGACGTTAGTATTAGTACATGTCGTGTTAGTGACGTTAGTATTAGTACATGTCGTGTTAGTGACGTTAGTATCAGTATATTTACTTCCTATGCAAGTAAAAGAAATGAAAAGAAAGGAGAAAAAGAGATCGAGGGGAAAAAGAGAAAATGAAAAAGAAAAGAAGAGAAAGAAAGAGGTAGCGGAAAAGAAAAAAAAAAGGAAAAAAAGAGAAAAAGAAAAGAGAAGAAGAGAAAGTGAGAGGAAAGGAGAGGGTAAGTGTGGTTGTGAGCAGCTTGTACAGGTGAGAGCGTGTCTGAGGCAATGGTGCGTGAAGAATGACGAGTCAAGCGTGTCAATAGTGCTGTTGAAGAGGAAGAAAGAAAAGAGAAAGATGAAAAGGAGGAAGAAGAAAAAAGAAAAAAAAAAGAAAAAAGGAGAAGAAGGCATAAAGGAGGATAGAGAAGGAACGGAAGAAGGTAGGACTACACGGACAAGACATGCTTCTGTTGGGATTTGTTCATGGACCAGATTTTTATATCAATATTTAATAAACAATTTGTTAATTCTCTCGCTAATTCATTCTTCCATCCATCAAACCACCCATCCATCAGACCATCCACCCATCCATCAGACCATCCACCCATCCATCAGACCATCCACCCATCCATCAGACCATCCACACATCCATCAGACCATTCACCCATCCATCAGACCCTCCACCCATCCATCAGACCATCCACCCATCCATCAGACCACCCACCCATCCATCAGACCATCCACCCATCCATCAGACCATCCACCCATCCATCAGACCATCCACCCATCCATCAGACCATCCACCCATCCATCAGACCATCCACACATCCATCAGACTACGCACCCTTCTAACTACCCATCCATCCTTCTGCCTATCCATCTATATATTCACCCTTCCATCAATCAATCAATCCATATAACAACGAAAAATAATTTTAAAACATGTTAACGTGAAAGAGCTTGATAATGTGACCAAAACAAAATTATTTAAATATTATTGGTTGTTCTTTGTTCTCTTTTGTCTTTGTTTTATGTTTTATGTTCCACGACTGTGGCACGAACACTCTGAAAAAAATCCTTTTTATTGACATGTTTATTGAGAATAAATATTGTACTATACTTTATCGTAACGTTTTGTATTATATCGTAATGCATTGTATTATATCTTAATGTATTGTATTATATCTTAATGTATTGTATATTATCGTAATGCATTGTATTATATCTTAATGTATTGTCTTATATCGTAATGCATTGTATATTATCGTAATGCATTGTATTATATCGTATCGCATTGTTTTGTATTTTATTTTATTGTATTGCATCGTATTACACTGTATTGTGTTTTGCTGTACCGTATTGTATTGTACTGTATCGTATTGTATTGTATCGTATTGTATCGTACTGTATCGTATTGTATCGTATTGCATTGCATGGCACTACACGGCTGAGGTGTCTTCGAATGCGTCGAGGAGTTAATAGCAAGCGGTTGATGCGCTGTTGGCCGCCACAAGTCAAGTGAGTCGAGTCACATGTTCATGCTGTCACGTGCTCACGTCTGTGTATTGTCACGTGCCCACGTTTTTATATTATCAACTTGTCACGTTGTAACATGGTCACGTGTTTGAAAAGTTTTGAATACACGAACGGAAACACTCCAAAATCCAGAAAAACAGAATGATCACCAACAAAACAGCATAAACTACTGCAACAACTCATATAAAACCACCTACAGCAAAACAAAAAAATGCGAAACTACAGACAACAGCAACTACACAAACAACGACAACCACGCAAACAACCACACAGACAACGACAACCACACAGACAACGACAACCACACAAACAACCACACAGACAACGACAACTACACAAACAACCACACAGACAACGACAACCACACAAACAACCACACAGACAACGACAACCACACAAACAACCACACAAACAACCACACAGACAACGACAACCACACAAACAACCACACAGACAGCGACAACCACACAAACAACCACACAGCCAACAACAACCACACAAACAACCACACAGACAAGCACACAGACAATGACAACCCCATCAAGTGCACTCACGCACACAAAGCAACACCACCACCAACTTGTTGATCTCTCTGAGCCTCTTGTTAATTTTGTCAAAGGGGGCAGAATCTTCGAAGGGTCTCCTGAGGTGGTGTGAGAGGCTAAGGTGGGGAGAAGAGTCGGTGAGGGGGGCTGTAGAAGAGGGGTTGAACTGAATACTCTTCAACGATCCTTGACGCTTCGGTCGAGATGGGTGGGCCATGCTTTGGTGGTTTTTTGTGGTGGGCTGATAAGGACTGTCTTGGTGGTAGTAGGTTCTTTGGGAAGGAGCTTGGCGGACCGGTTGTTTGAGAGGGCAATGCGGAGTTTGCTGGGACGTGTGAGGGAGGTGTTGAGACGTAGGGTGTGGAGTGTGTGGAGTGCTCTGATAGCTTGAGGGACCTTCGAGGTTGGGCTGGTCCCTGATGACATTGAAAAGACTCTCCACTTCGGAGAACTTGCAAGGACTTGAGGTGCCACAGGAGAGGAAGGAAGAGGTGTCAGACGGGTGCTCTCTGGCGGTGAATGCCTGAGAAGAGGAGACGGTAGCAGCCTGCAGGGTGTGCTTGATGTTGCCTTTGAGGTAGTGGGTGGTCATGGAGAGGGGCTGGTCTTCCTTTGGTGCTGCGTTGTAGAAAGAGGAGTGCACCCATGAAAAGACATCTGATGGGGGGGAGGGGGAGGGGGGTTTAGTAGGGTGAAGGATGGAGGTGAGTGATGGAGTAGTAGTTTGAAGTGATGGGAGGCTGTTTGCATCAATCAGGTCATCCGCCCACTACTTTTTAAAACTTGACCTACTCATCTTTATCAACCCTCACATAACCATCCTATATTTTCCAACCACCACTCAACCCACCACCACCCAGACCACCATCACCCAACCCATCACCACCCAATCCACCATCACCCAACCCATCACCACCCAACCCACAACCACCCAACCCTCCATCATCAAACCCACCATCACCCAACCTACAACCACCCAACCCACCATCAACCAACCCACTACCACTCAACCCACCACCACCCAATCCACCATCACCCAACCCACCACCACCCAACCCACCACCACCCAATCCACCATCACCCAACCCACCACCACCCAACCCACCACCACCCAATCCACCATCACCCAACCCACCACCACCCAACCCACCACCACCCAATCCACCATCACCCAACCCACCACCACCCAACCCACCACCACCCAATCCACCATCACCCAACCCAACACCACCCAATCCACCATCACCCAACCCACCACCACCCAACCCACCACCACCCAATCCACCATCACCCAACCCACAACCACCCAACCCACCACCACCCAATCCACCATCACCCAACCCACCACCACCCAACCCACCACCACCCAATCCACCATCACCCAACCCACCACCACCCAACCCACCACCACCCAACCCACCACCACCCAACCCACCACCACCCAATCCACCATCACCCAACCCACCACCACCCAACCCACCACCACCCAATCCACCATCACCCAACCCAACACCACCCAATCCACCATCACCCAACCCACCACCACCCAACCCACCACCACCCAATCCACCATCACCCAACCCACAACCACCCAACCCACCACCACCCAATCCACCATCACCCAACCCACCACCACCCAACCCACCACCACCCAATCCACCATCACCCAACCCACCACCACCCAACCCACCACCACCCAACCCACCATCACCCAACCCACCACCACCCAATCCACCATCACCCAACCCACCACCACCCAATCCACCATCACCCAACCCACTACAACCAAGCCACCCACCCTTCTTGTTCCTGGCGGAGGATGAAGAGTCTGTGGGGAGAGGGTGTCTGAAGTCCTCATCGGTTGTGACTGCTTGGTGGGGGGAAAGAGTCACAATGGTGTTTTTGTCGTATTCATCTTCTTCCTCTTCTTCTTCCTCTTCCTCTTTTTTTCCTTCTTCCTCTTCCTCTTCTTCTTCTTCTTCTTCGGCTATTGAAATTTTTTCGTCTCTGGTGTTGCTTTTTTTGTTCGACTGCAGCCTTTTTGAAAAGGCCTTACGCATGTTGGCAATCCTTTCCTGTGCTGTTGCATGGATGGGTGCATGGATGGGTGCATGGATAGGTGCATTGATGGGTGCATGGATGGGTGCATGGATGTTTGCATTGATGGGTGCATGGATGGGTGCATGGATGGGTGCACAGATGGGTGCATGGATGGGTGCATGGATGGGTGCATGGATGGGTGCATGGATGGGTGCATGGATGGGTGCATGGATGGGTGCACAGATGGGTGCATGGATGGGTGCATGGATGGGTGCATGGATGGGTGCATGAATGGGTGCATGAATGGGTGCATGGATTGGTTTCAATGACGTGTGCAAAACCACCTATCTAACCAACCGCTAAAACATTCAACCATCAACTATACACCCAACCAACCATACATCCAACCATACACTCAACCAACCATACACCCAGCCACACACCCAACTAACCACCCACCTGTCACATGACCCGCCTTCCTCTTATTCTCCATCTTTGGTTCTTCCTGCTGCAACAGTTTTCTGGTGGAGCTGTCCATGGCTGTTGCTTTGACTAGAGGTGTTCCCTTGGTGACGAAATTTATATTTAAATGTGGGTGATTATTTTAAACCCTTTAAACCTATTTTAAGAACCTTCATTCTATTTCGAGCTTCATCAAGATATTTTTAGAATCTTCGTTCTATTTCTAGCTTCATCAATTTATTTTTAGCCCATTATACGCATTTACTTATTTATTTGTGTCTTATTTTGAATTTTTATTTATGTTTAGAATAGGTAAATCAACCAAATCACATAAAAAACACTACAAAAAAACAAAAAAAAACAAAAAAAACACCAACCATTTTAACACAACAACACCACCAGAACTACCAACAACAAAAACACTACCAAAATCAACACCACCAGAACTACCAACAACAACACCACCAAAACCAACACTACCAAAACCACCACCAACAACAAAATTACAAACAACAACACCACCAACAACACCACCAACACCACCACCAACAACAACACCACCAACAACAACACCACCAACAACAACACCATCAACAACAACACCACCAACAACAACACCACTGACAACAACACCACCAACAACAACACCACCAACAACAACACCACCACCAACAACACCACCAACAAAAACACCACTGACAACAACACCACCAACAACACCACCAACAACAACACCACCAACAACAACACCACACCTTTTTCAGGTTGAATGTGGCCTTAAAGTTCATCAGAAACTTCCCAGAGAACTCTGGGTATGCTTCGAGGATGGTGGAAAGGTCGAGAACAGAGATGGTGTGGAGGTCGCAGTATGAGATCGCCCTGACTGAGAAGGAGGACTTGGGACTGGGGTGGTGGCTGGGGTCCTTGGGGCCTTCTGAAGGATCGGTGCTGATGAACGAATCGTCCCCTATTATGTCCCCCTTGCCTGAGTGGGTGTGGATGGGAGGTTGTAAGTGGTGTTGGTGGGTGTGGGTGTTGTAAGTGGTGTGCGTGAGTGTAGATAATTTATCGGTAAGTGGATAGGTGTGGGTGGGTGTAAGGGATGGGTAGGTGTGGGTGGGTGTAAGTGATGGGTAGGTGTAGGTGGTGGTTGGGTAGTTGTTTGTTTACTAGTTGTTGCTGGAGTTTTTTAACCGCAAAACGGAAACACAAACACACGAAATGATGTCATAAACCCAATACACCAACAAAAAAAACAAAATCACAATCAAACAGCAAGTTAGTTAATTTAAAAAATAACAATTGACAACAATTTCAGCACAAATAAAGTCGATATAAAGATCAACGACCCTTAGCGACTGAACCGAAACATTAAAACGAATCTCGTTCCATTCCGAATCTATTCCGTTTTGTTTTATTCATAAAACGACCAAACTCGACCGAAACATTTTTCGATACTGAACAACAAAAGTAGTTTTGAATTCTCATAGTGAGAA
Organism: Branchellion lobata; assembly: GCA_947562095.1. Taxonomy (NCBI): domain Eukaryota; kingdom Metazoa; phylum Annelida; class Clitellata; order Hirudinida; family Piscicolidae; genus Branchellion; species Branchellion lobata. The sequence goes on from OX387247.1 coordinate 12,127,071, forward strand.
AAAACTATCATGAATCTCTTCAAATCTCATCGAAACACTCACAAGACCCTTCATAAATATCACAAACTTCTCTTCACGAACCCTTCCAAACAGACTTCTTCGAACTTCAAACTGCTTAAGCGCCCACAAAAAAACTTTAAAAAAAATTAAAACCTTTCCAAAAACGCCCAAAAAGCCCCCAAACCCCAAAAACTCAAAAAAAAACTCCACACCCACCCAGGATTGCCATGATGACGTCATCTGCCAAGACCTCGATGGTGCCTCTGGCGATGAAGTAGATGCAGTCGAGAATGTCTCCTGGGTGGATGAGGGTGTCTCCTGGGGGACAGTGGGTGGATCTGAACTTTATCGACAACGCCCTTAAGCACCCTGGGGAGTATGGGAGGTTTGGGTGATTCCGGAAGGGGTGTTTTAAAGTAAGGTTTTCTTAGATTTTCAAATGTTTTTTTTCAAGTTTTAAAATTTTCGAAATTTTAATTAATTTGTTGATTAATTGGAGAGGCAGGTTCATGAATAGGTGGGTGTAGCGACCTTGGCTGGCACCATTGAAGGCGTCGCAGGAGGTGAGGAGGATACGGTTGAGGTGCAAACAGATGTCGGCTTGCAGGCACTCTGGAAAGCCCTTCAATACCTGGGTGAGGAAGAATGGAGGTAGTAGTGGTGGAAAGGAATGGTGGTGGTAGTTATGGTGGTGTTGGTGTGGTGGGAAGGAATAGTGGTGGTGATGAGGTGGTGGTGGTGGTAGTGGTGATTGATTCGAAAATATAGATCGTTTGTTGTTTTGATTTTTGCAACATCCTGAATTTTTATCCTTCCTTCAACCACCCTCATCCAACTCCTCTTCACATATCCTTTCCTTCTCCAACTCTCTTCTCCTCTCCACCCACCCCACACCACCCACTTCACACCACCCACTTTTTTTCACCAACCCCACATCACCCACTCTTCTCTTCCCATTCCTTTCCACCCACTTCTCTCCACCACCTCCTCTCCACCCACCCCACACCACCCACCCCACACCACCCACCCCACACCACCCACTCCACACCACCAACACTATTCATGTCGACTCCTTGAGCACACGACCGGGAATGCTGGAACGACTCCACTAATCTGTCTGCCAAGTCCTACGGAGTAGTGTGGTGTAGTCTGGTGTGGTGTGGCGTGCTATGGTGTGGTGTGGTGTAGTCTGGTATGGTGTGGTGTAGTCTGGTGTGGTGTGGTGTGATGTGGTGTAGTGTAGTGTGGCGTGGTGTGCCGGGTGTGCCGTGATGTGGTGTGGAGTGTTGTAATTTTGTCTTGTGGTGCTGGTACAGTTTTTACAGTGACAAAAAAACAAATAAATAGTAGAAAAAAAATGAAAAAAAATGACAAAAATTAGAAAAAAAGAAAAAAAAAGAAAAGAAAAGAAATTAGAAAAAAAAAGAAAAAAAGAGAGAAGGAGGGTGACCTTGGGGATGCGGTGGAAGCGGATAAACTCCTTGATGCGGGTCTGCATCTCGAAGTAGTCTTCGGTGCCCTGGTACAGACGCAACATGATGGACGACACGTTGCCGAAGATGGCTGCGCTTAAAAGGGCTGGAAGGAGAAGAAGGGATGTTGGGGGGTGTTTGGGTGGAGTTGGCAGGGGGTGGAGTTGGCAGGGGGTGTGTGGGTGGAGTTGGCAGGGGGTGTGTGGGTGGAGTTGGCAGGGGGTGAAGTTGGCAGGGGGTGTGTGGGTGGAGTTGGCCAGAGGTGTGTGGGTGGAGTTGTTGTGGGTAGAGTTGGCAGGGGGTGTGTGGGTGGAGTTGGCAGGGGGTGTGTGGGTGGAGTTGGCAGGGGGTGTGTGGGTGGAGTTGTTGTGGGTGGAGTTGGCAGGGGGTGTGTGGGTGGAGTTGGCAGGGGGTGTGTGGGTGGAGTTGGCAGGGGGTGTGTGGGTGGAGTTGGCCAGAGGTGTGTGGGTGGAGTTGGCAGGGGGTGTGTGGGTGGAGTTGTTGTGGGTAGAGTTGGCAGGGGGTATGTGGGTGGAGTTGGCTGGGGGTGTGTGGGTGGAGTTGGCCAGAGGTGTGTGGGTGGAGTGGGCAGGGGGTGTGTGGGTGGAGTTGTTGTGGGTGGAGTTGGCAGGGGGTGTGTGGGTGGAGTTGTTGTGGGTAGAGTTGGCAGGGAGTGTGGGAGTGGAGTTGGCCAGAGGTGTGTGGGTGGAGTTGGCAGGGGGTGTGTGGGTGGAGTTGGCTGGGGGTGTTTGGGTGGAGTTGTTGTGGGTGGAGTTGGCTGGGGGTGTTCGAGTATAATTGTTGTGGGTGGAGTTGTTGTGGGTGGGTGGTTGTAGAACTAGGTGAGGGGAGCAAAGTTCGATAGGAGGTTTTTATGTTTTTATTAAAAAATAAAACCTTGAAATGAATATTTAAAAAAACAAAAAAATCCAAAAATCAGCCAAACAACCCGTTCCCTCCAAAACTCACATCCCACCATCATTGCCACTATGGTGAAAACTTTTTCAGAGTTGGTGACGGCTGCAACGTTTCCGAAGCCGACGCTGGTGAGGATGGTGAAGGTGAAGTACAAGGAGGTGATGTACCTGTGGTGGTGTGGTGTGGTGTGGTGTGGCGTGGTTTGACGTGGTGTGGTGTGGTGTGGCATGGTGTGGCATGGTGTGTGCTGGTAGTCGTGGTGTTTATTTTGTCTTTTTTTTTCATCCGTTTTTGAACCAAACTATCAACCCTCCATCAGCCCACACCAAACCCCCTCCATCAAACCTCTCAATAAAACCATTACATCAACCTTTAACTTCCCCAACCACCTAGTGCTGGTGTCAGGACCACTCTGTGGGTCATCATTGAGGTACAGATTGCCGGTCTTGTTGGCCAATCCGTCTAGCCAGCCAATCTTGAGGGCGTCTGGCGTGAGTCTCTCGTAGTAGGCGATAGCGTAGAAAACGCAAGCAAGCCAGTGGGAGATGAGAACAAAGGTTCCCATCAGCAGGATCAGCACCGCCGCTCCGTACTCCGAGTACTGGTCGATGCGACGAGCGACTCTCAAGAGGCGCAACAAACGGGCTGCCTTCAACACGCCCATTAATGTGATTCTCTGGGGAGGATGGTGAAGATGGAAGCGCCTTTGAAAATAGTGCTTAAAGGCGCGTTACGAATGCTCTTATTAGCTTAAAGATTAGGTAAGACGTGGCTTTGAGATGATGGGGTTGTGTGTGATTAGAATTTCATTAGCATTTCAGAGATATCTTATCGAAACTGTGTGTGACTAATTTGCATTAGTCGAAATGCCATTCTCGAGAACCAATGACAAAGCACCTTAGTCAAAAGTTTGTGAGTTTTGGCACATTTCAGAATTCTATATAAGACGGTGAACTTATTGCTAGTTCGTTCGCGACTGTCCTTCTGCTTTGGCTCGTGCAGATTGGTAAACAGTTACAATCTGTTCAGTCTTGACTTCCTTCGAGCTGTGACTCGCAAAGCACCTCACGTAATCTTGTTCAAGCGAGGTTACAACGGATGGTAGGAGGGAGAAGGAGTAAGGTGTTTGTGAGATTTTTGGAGTGTTTGTTATTGGTGGTGGAACTTGTTGGTGGTGAAAGTTGTTGGTGGTGATGGAGATGATAAAGAGAATTGTTGTTGAACTGATATCAAATAAGAAAACTTCAATTAGAACCGAAAATCTTCGGAGAAACATTGAAGTTTTCATTAAAAAAAAAATTTAAAAAATCAAAAAGGAAAATTAATTAGTGAAGAAGGAGGCTAACGTCAGTGGAGAGTCTAAAGAGGAGGAAGTCAAAGGGGATGGCAGCGATGAGGTCGATGAGGAACCATCCCTTAATGTAGTTGATGGCTATTTTTCCTGGTTCAGTCACAACCTCGCCATCGCTAAGGTAGGTGGTTCTAAAGTTGATGAGAATGTCGGCTATGAACATCGTGTCCACGAACAGGTCAACCAACGACTGCACGTTGAAAGAAGGTGAAAAACGTCTTCTGGGAGCAGGACCCGGAAGGATGGTGTAGGAGGAGGAAGAGGAGTAGGAGGATGAGTTGTAGACAGAGTGGTTGTAAGAGGAGTTGAAAGGCTTGAAGGCGGCGACGTCAAATTGATTCTTGGTGCCGTTGATGAGGCGGTGTCTACGGTGGTTGCTGGGCGAGTGGAAGGCTGCGAAGTAGGGCGTGGCAAGAGCAATGTAGAGGACCAAAATGAGGGTGATCCAGTCCCAGATGGCCTTGAAAGGGCTGTAGTGGAGGATGACACAGGGGGGAATGTTGGGACCGCTGTTGGAGGTCTGCTTCGTGTCTTCAGCCGCCTCGGTCGCCTGCACACACGACGCCCTCGTCTCCGCAGCCTTCATCTCGTTCTGCGTGGTGTAGTGGATGGGTGAGGGTGGAAGGAGGGTAGATGAATTAGTGGATGGATGGATGGAACGATGAATGAATAAATGGATAAATGGATGGATGGACAGAAAAATGAATAAATGGATGGATGAATGGAAAAAAGGATGAATATATGGACAGTTGGATGGACAGAAAACTGCGTGCCTTGGAGGTGATAGAGGATCTGGGTTCGTGGTCGAAGAGGACTGTCTGGTACATGTTGTGGTCCTTTGAGTCGTTCAGAAGGCCCAACAGAGCCAACTTTTTGTGCGTCTGATGGGGGGGGGGAGGAGGAAGGGGTTGGATGAGAAAGAGGCTGGATAGGGGGATGGATGGAGGGGTCAGATGAAAAGATTAGATCAAGAGTTTGATGAGTGGTTGAATGGTTGAACCGGTTAAAATGGCTGGAATTGTTGAATCAGTTGGTGTGAGTTGGAAAAGACGATAAAGTGGTAAAAAAGGGGGTGAGGTGGAAAGAAAAATGGGTTTAGAGGAAGTATAAAAAGGTAAGAAGAAGGACGAATCAGTGTTCCATGAGGTATGAGGTAGGAGGTGAGGGTTGTTGGATGGAATAATTGA
>OX387247.1:12134498-12139498 GCA_947562095.1 Branchellion lobata
GATAATAATAATAATAATAATAATAATAATAATAATAATAATAATAATAATAATAATAATAATGATAATAATAATAATAATAATAATAATAATAATAATAATAATAATAATAATAATAATAATAATAATAATAATAATAATAATAATAATAATAATAATAATAATAATAATAATAATAATAATAATAATAATAATAATAATAATAATAATAATAATAATAATAATAATAATAATAATAATAATAATAATAATAATAATAATAATAATAATAATAATAATAATAATAATAATAATAATAATAATAATAATAATAATAATAATAATAATAATAATAATAATAATAAAAATAATAATAATAACAATAATAATAATAATAATAATAATAATAATAATAATAATAATAATAATAATAATAATAATAACAATAATAATAATAATAATAATAATAATAATAATAATAATAATAATAATAATAATAATAATAATAATAATAATAAAAAAAAAATAATAATAATAATAATAATAGTAATAAAAAAAAAAAAAGAAAAAAAAATAATAATAATTAAAAAAAAAATTATTATTGATATTATTATTATTATTTTTTTTATTTATTATTTTTATTATTATTATTATTATTTTTATTAATAATAGTATTATTATTATTATTGATTTATTTTTATTATTTCTGATATATATTTTGAACACCGAAACATCGTTCTTGCCTTTGGAACTTGCGTCAATAAAAGATATATATATATATATATAGATTAAATATATTATTTCATAATTTTTTTCAAATATTTAAAAAAAAATTCAATTTTAATTTTAAAGACTCAACAACGGAATTATTTATCTCGGTTATTATGAAATCCTCACATACCTTTGGTCGTCTGTTGTTCACAACATTCTCACAAGTATTTGAACAATGCATTCATGCTTTTGACGGCTCCTACATTCATCCGATCTCCCATTCATCCATTCTTCCATTCATCCAATCTCCCATTCAATCATTTTTTCATTCATCCATTCTTTCATTCTCTCATTCATGCATTCTTTCATTCTCTCATTCATTCATACGATCAATCCATCTTTCTCTCCCTTATTTAAACCAGAAAAAAACAACAAATGAATTGAAGCATATACAAAACAAATAAAAGTGAAAATAAAAACAAAAAACACAAAAAAAAAAACAAAAAAAAGTATAATAAAAAGATGTATCGAAATGAAAATGTAAAAAAAAACAAAGAAGAAGACAAAGAGACGAGGCAGCAATATCGACCAGGGCTTGGGACTCCTACGCCCTCATTCGTGGACGCTGAACAGGAACACGACACAAGAAGACATTAAAAATGAAAATGAATGAAAAGAAAAAAATTATTTATTAAAAAAATAAATCATGGAAAAAAGAATTTAAAAAAAATTAACTGAAAAAAGGGATACAACATTGAAAAACAAAAATCAACAATCAATAAAGTTTCTCATTTGTGTTTATTGTTTTTTTTCTAATAAAAAAAATGAAATTTTTAAAAATGTCATGATACTGCTATCACACTACACTACACCACACCACACCACACCACACCACACCACACCACACCACATCACACCACACCACACCACACCACACCACACCACACCACACCACACCACACCACACCACACCACACCACACTACACCACACCACACCACACCACACCACACCACACCACACCACACCACACCACACCACACCACACCACACCACACCACACCACACCACACCCCACCACATCACACCACACCACACCACACCAGACCACACCACACCACACCACACCACACCACACCACACCACACCACACCACATCACACCCCACCACGCCACGCCACGCCACTCCACACCACACCACACCACACCACACCACACCACACCACACCACACCACATCACACCCCACCACGCCACGCCACGCCACTCCACACCACACCACACCACAGCACCTTCGTATGCAGACTACCATCACTGCTTCCCGGACCATCCTTCGGATTTTTGAGACCCATCAAGAGGGCTAGTCTGTCGGAGGGTGCCATTGAAACTATATTTAAGAAGTTAATTGAAAAATCAAATTGAGTAATTAAAAATTAATTAAATAAATCAATTAAAAAATCAAATTAAATAAATTAAAAAATTAATTAAATTAATTAAATAAATTAAAAAAGAAAATTAAATAAATTAAAAAAGAAAATTAAATTAAAGCTAAAAAATAAAATCGCTTCAAATTTGAATATAACTTCGAAACGGTCAATCAGCATGTTCCCTAGAATGGAGTCAATAATTGTTAATCAAAACTTAAATGTTATTTTGTTTTTCAATTAGCAAGCTAATGTCTCTTAACATCAAACCATTGGCTTCAAGTGTAGTTTTGTGTGTAGCCATTCGGTACAATATTCAACAGCACATGAAATTACGGAGTTGAATAACTGACTGGATAAGAATTTATGGGTTTATAACTATTTTGAAAAAAACCCACTGCTTACATGAATTAATAATTAAAAAAAAAATGAAACCTGAAAAGATTAATATTTAATTAAGTGAAATTGGATTTTAATTAATTGGATGGAGATAATTAACAGTGGAAGCCTTGCGTGCGGAGGGTCGTAAAGATGGTGCAAGATGACGTCAATATGACGTCGGCCGAGATGATTAAAAGTGAACTGAGGTGCAACTGATTACCGTGATGACATTTGAAAGAATGCTTGTTGCGAAAGAAGAAAGAGGAGGGAGTGGGGGAGAAAAAAGAGTTCAGTAGGAATGTTTTGGAGTGGTATTTTGAGGAACTGGTGGTGGTGTAGTGGTGAAAGTGGTGTAGTTATGGTGGTGGTGTAGTGGTGAAAGTGATGTAGTTATGGTGGTGGTGTAGTGGTGGTAGTGGTGTAGTGATGGTGGTGGTGTAGTGGTGGTAGTGGTGAAGTGATGGTGGTGGTGTAGTGGTGGTGGTGATGTAGTGATGGTGGTGGTGTAGTGGTGGTGGTGATGTAGTGATGGTGGTGGTGTAGTGGCGGTAGTGATGTAGGGGTGGTGGTGATGTAGAGATGGTGGTGATGTAGTGATGGTGGTGGTGTAGTGGTGGTAGTGATGTAGTTATGGTGGTGGTGTAGTGGTGGTGGTGATGTAGTTATGGTGGTGGTGTAGTGGTGGTGGTGATGTAGTGATGGTGGTGATGTAGTGATGGTGGTGGTGTAGTGGTGGTAGTGATGTAGTGATGGTGGTGGTGTAGTGGTGGAAGTGGCGATGGTGATAGTGGAAGGCAGGATAGATAATCAATGGGGGTGTGGTAGGAAGAGGAGTTTTTAGTGGTTGTATAATGAGGATTGTGGTGACAAAGGTGGAATGGTGTAACAGAACTGGACAAAAGAGTGGATGGAAGAAGGTGGAAGTTTGAAAGGTGGTGGCGTTTGAGTGGCAGTGGTGTTACAGTGGAGGTGGTGTTGAAAAAGGTTGTAGTGGTTGTTGAAAAATATAATTGAACACACTTGCAAGCATGAGCATCCCTGTTGTTGTTGTTGTTGTTGTTGTATTGTTGTTGTTGTTGTTGTTGTATTGTTGTTGGTTTCGTTGACGTTGTTGTTGTTGTTGTGGTTGTTTTTACTTGTGTTGTTGCAGTTGATGTTGTGTTTTATTCAAACTTTTCATTCAGACCTTTGCTTGTTATTTCTGCTTTTGTAATGCATATTATTATAATGGTTCTTATTATTATTTTTATTTTATATTTTTATTATTATTATTATTATTTTTTTTTAATTTTTTTTTTGTTACAATATGTTGGCCAGAAATGCAACAAATCACACAGTAAGATTATCACACAACTGTTGCAGCAACTCCCATTCACTCCTCAGCAGCTCATGTTTACATGTACTAAATATCTGAATTACAGTTCTTTCTCCAACAAGACACGAATATGCACAAAAAATACACACAAACACACTTATATATACTCATCTGCTTGTGCACACAATTCCATTTGTCGTAAAATCCTCTATACAACCCCCCATACAACCCATACACACACATCCACGCTCATCTACACAAACATCCACACACACATCCACACACGCATCCACACACACATCCACACACGCATCCACGCATACAACCTCAATTTCATCCTCGATGTGTACACCGACGTGTGTACACACGCGTACACTCCCGCTGCTAGTGTGCAAGCAAGACTCCGTGAATACCAAACAGTTAACATTTAAACTCAAATATTTGAATACCTATTCTCTCATTAATATTCATGAAGTGGACAATAATTTTCTCATTAATATTCATGAGGGGGACTAGAAGTAAGTCATTACTCCTAATTAGATGGACCCTAGTACCTCATTAATATTCATGAGGTGGTCACTAGTTCTCATTAATATTCATGAGGTGGCCACTAATTCTCATTAATATTCATGAAGCGGCCACTAATTCACTCATTCATATTAATGAGATCTTTTCTCGCAAAGGTTGGCCTTTATAAATTAATTTTTCAGCCATTTTTTCTGCTCTCTCATACAAATACGTTACACAAAATGGTCTCACATTTGTTCAAGATATGGCAGTTCTATGCCACATTTGTTCAAGATATGGTAGTTCTGTGCCACCTCTGTTCAAGATATGGCAGTTCTATGCCACCTCTGTTCAAGATATGATAGTTTTCTGGTCAGATGTGCAGCATATGAGACAGGACTAGTTTTGTTGACAACATTCTAGACGCGAGGTGCAAATGCGGTTGTTTTGTCGTGACGTTGTTGTTTTTGTAGCTGAAGTTGTTTTTGTGACGTGGTTGTTGTTGTTGTGACGTGGTTGTTGTTGTTGCTGTTGTTGTTGTGACGTGAGTGGTTGTTGTTGTGACGTGGGTGGGTGTTGTTGTTGTGACGTGGGTGGTTGTTGTTGTGACGTGGGTGTTGTTGTTGTTGTTAAAGTTATTTTCGTTTTTGTAGTTGTTAAAATTATTTTCATTTTGTTGTGTTTG
>OX387247.1:12144185-12149185 GCA_947562095.1 Branchellion lobata
AGTTGTCACTTCCATTATTTATACACTTGTCGCTCTGACCATCGTTGGCACCTTCGAGTTATTTCAAACCACATCAAAGCCACTCGCCTCGGCAGAGATTCCTTCTCTGAGTTACGAGCCTTCTATTCACCCAATCTCCAAACAACCTCCTTGTCAACGCGAACACACACAAACCACCAACTCAGTTTACTCAATTAACCCAATAACTAACCAACCAATCTACCATCCATCCATCTAACCATCCATCCATCTAACCATCCATCCATCTAACCATCCATCCATCTAACCATCCATCCATCTAACAATCCATCCATCCAACCATCCATCTAACCATTCATCCATCCAACCATTCATCCATCCAACCAGGCATCCATCCAACCATTCATCCATCCAACCATTCATCCATCCAACCAGGCATCCATCCAACCACACATCCATCCAACCATGCATCCATTCAACCATGCATCCATCCAACCACACATCCATCCAACCACACATTCATCCAACCATGCATCCATCCAACCATGCATCCATCCAACCATGCATCCATCCAACCACACATCCATCCAACCACACATTCATCCAACCATGCATCCATCCAACCATGCATCCATCCAACCATGCATCCATCCAACCACACATCCATCCAACCATGCATCCATCCAACCACACATTCATCCAACCATGCATCCATCCAACCATGCATCCATCCAACCACACATCCATCCAACCATGCATCCATCAAACATTTCAAGCACACAGCCTTCATGAGTGACTGATTCTTCATTACTCTTCAGAGTCACTGAGCCACGAAGCAACCTCAGAGCGACTCGCTAAAATCAACTTAAGCCCTATGGTATATAGACATTAATAATAATAATAATAATAATAATAATAATAATAATAATAGTAATAAAAATAATAATAATAATAATAATAATAATAATAATAATAATAAAAAAAAAAAAAAAAAAAAAAAAAAAAAATAATAATAATAATAATAATAATAATAATAATAATAATAATAATAATAATAATAATAATAATAATATATAATAATAATAATAATAATAATAATAATAATAATAATAATAATAATAATAATAATAATAATAATAATAATAATAATAATAATAATAATAATAATAATAATAATAAATATAATAATAATAATAATAATAATAATAATAATAATAATAATAATAATAATAATAATAATAATAATAATAATAATAATAATAATAATAATAATAATAATAATAATAATAATAATAATAATAATAATAATAATAATAATAATAATAATAATAATAATAATAATAATAATAATAATAATAATAATAATAATAATAATAATAATAATAATAATAATAATAATAATAATAATAATAATAATAATAATAATAATAATAATAATAATAATAATAATAATAATAATAATAATAATAATAATAATAATAATAATAATAATAATAATAATAATAATAATAATAATAATAATAATAATAATAATAATAATAATAATAATAATAATAATAATAATAATAATAATAAGTAATAAGAGCTCTCATGGACTCGAGCAATGCCTAGCAAGCAACAGCGACTGCCGATTAACTTGGACTGCCACAAAAAACATTCTTTCTTTCTCTCAAATTATTTTTTCATTTTATTCTATTTATATGACAATTCAATAAAATTACAAAATATTATTATTTCTATTATGATGTTGATGATTGTTATTTTATTTTTATTATTTTTTAATATACCGTTATAACTCGCTATGCGGCACCAAAACTCACTATACAACACTATAATTCACCTAACGACTGAGACCCACTTTGAGTCAATTCTTTCGTGTTACGGTGCTTCACAATTAATAATAATAAATCTTATAAGATATGTTCATTCGCATACAGCGCTATAAATCATCACACACCGCTCTAAGCCTCTCCAACTCACTATAACTCTCTTTAACTCTCTGTATAACACTATCAACCACTTCACAACACTATTTTCTTCTATGTCACATTATACCACACCACTAAGAAGCACTAATCAACGCTACTCTAAACCATCAGAAACCACTTTACACCATCATATACCCCTATAACAACCCTATAGCAAAACTATAACGATTATAACAACACTATAACAACCCTATAACAACACTATAGCGATTATAACAACACTGTAACAACACTATAACAACCCTATAGCAAAACTATAGCGGTTATAACAACACTGTAACAACTTTATAACACAACTATTTACTAGTATAACACCACTATGTACCACCACGCTGCACCATTGAGTTTCATTCTTCGGCTCAGGCATTCAGAGCTACATAATGGCGCACATAACACGAACGCTTCAACTCTTCCACTCAAAATTCCACATTTCTGTTTCAGTTGATGGATTTCTAAGCAAGCATGTACCGTTCCAAAGGTTAGTCAATACCTTGATCTAATCTTTGTTCTAGCACAATCCTTGATCTAATCTCACATTCCTTTAAATCATTGCTTAATCTAAGCTCTGTTTTGTGCTTCTTACCCCAATCTCACTCATGCTCCTCTTTCCTTTGACCTCCAACCTAAGCCAGCCAGAGCATTTATGTAGCGTGTAGTGCGTGGAGAGATAAGATCTGGTGTTGTAGGCTGTGACGGTGTTGCAAAGTGAAGATTTCATTGCCGGTCGGAACAAATAATTTCTGCAAGTGTGTACTAATTGAATAATTAAGCTATAATTAAGTGATTGGATGGATGATTTGTTAACCGAATAAGTAGTTAAAAGAGCAACTTACAGATCGGTTAATTAATTGGTCTTAATTAATTTGACGAACAATTCAAACTGAGATTAGTTTGGATGAACACACTTGGAACGGTTCCGAGAAGATAATTAGGTGCAAGAAGCACCGAGGGAAAGCTATTTTAAGCTATAAGACCATAACGGTTTACAAATTTTTATCCAGTAAAGTTTAATGAGTAAAATATCCCAAAAAAAATTTTTTTAAATTATTTTTTGTCCATACGAGTATATCCTATCTATAATCTTTCGCAAACGCTCCGCAAGCATTTTGCGAAAACACACATACACCCTTTCTAGCACTTCCTCCATACACTCCTAAAAACTCTCTCTCCTCTTCCAACACCGTCTCCCATCATCATTCACCACCCTGCCCTCTCACATGCCTCCCCATCAAGGCTACACCCCCTTTTCTCAAGACACCCCTCCCTACGTTCACCCTCAACACACCTTCAGTTTAACAGACACCTCATATATGCACTCTTAGACGTCAACACTTCTTTAACTTTTTCTCACACCCTTCAATACTTTTTCCATTTTTTCCAGCCCTCCAGCACTTTCCACAACCCCCTTTAAACCCCCAATGCCCTCCCAAACATTTATAATGATCCCCATCATCCCTCAACCCATTCCTATCCTCCCAACAGACTACCACGCAGGGGGCTACATGGAGGACTCACCCATAATGGAGTACCACCAAGTAAGGCCCTTTGAAGAGACCCTGCAGGAGAGGGACGTGTGGTTCGACCGCACCGAGGTAGAAGGCAGAGGTCAAGATAGGACAAACGAAGAGAGGAGGGGTCTAGAGAGGCCGGAGATTGACCGTCGGACTGTGGATAGGGCCGAGGTAGATCGGAGGGTGGTGTACATGGATGGCAAGAAGGTGGTTGAGAGGGACTTTGATAGAATGACGCTGGATAGAAGAGAGCTAAGAGCAGATGCCAGAGGAGCAACACGGGAAGTGGAGTATGGAAACATTGGAAGGAGAGAAGAAATGGCAAGGAGAGAGGATATGGCAAGAAGAGAGGATATGGCAAGGAGAGAGGATATGGCAAGAAGAGAGGATATGGCAAGAAGAGAGGATATGGCAAGAAGAGAAGATATGGCAAGAAGAGAGGAATATGGTAACATTGGAAAGAGAGAGGAGATGGCGAGAAGAGAGGAATATGGAAACATTGGAAGAAGAGAAGAACTGGCGAGAAGAGATGATAGGAGAGAAGAGAAGAGAGATGACAGGAGGTATGAAAAGAGGGAAGAGAGGGGATACGAGAACGGGGACGAGAGGGGGTGGGTGAGGAGGGGAGAGAGGGCTTATGTGGGCGAGGGCAGGTACGACGACTACGAACAGCCCATCAACAGAGAGCGCATTTTTTCCAGGTTTGAGTCGCTGTCACAATGACGTTTGTAGCAAAAATAACAGAGAATCACATCTGGCAACAATGAAGATTAATTTTGTAACACGAAAAAAAATTAAAGTGAAAGTAATCGACGATGTTTTCGACACTGTCAACAATAGAGGCAACCTCAATGATTTATAAACCATGAAAAAGTTGACTTATCGCCTATTCAAGCTTGTCGCATTTTTTTCTTCTTCTGCCACTCCCCTCTTTCTTTCCTTCCCTCTCTCTCTTTTTTTCATTTTTCGTTCTTCTCTTTTATCTCTTTCTTTCCTTTCATCTCTCTTTTCCCTTCCCTCTCTCTCTCTCCTTCCATCTCTCTTTTCATATCTGCTCTCACTTCCAAGCTACACCTCCATGCAGCAACCTTTCCTACTCAACTCTCCTCCAACACTCTCCTCACACCCTTCCCTCAACATCTTCCCCACAAACTTCCATCCAAACTTTCATCCTACTCAAACCTTTTTTTCTTACCTCCAATCTAAGCTTTCATTCAACCTCCAACCCACTCTTCCTATCCCACTTCACCCCATATTGCCTCACTCCAACCATCCCATCCCATCTTTCCCCAGCCATCCACCCATTCACTTATCTACCTATTCACCCATCCAATCACCCACCCACTCATCCATCCTCACAGGGAAGTACCACCACGTGATGAGCGGTACGGAGGTGAAGAGGAGAGGAGGGTGGTGGTGAAGAGGCAGGATGGGAGGGAGTTGGAAGAGGAGGTGCGGTTCGTGAACGTGAGGAGGATAGACGAAGACGTGGTGGTGGGAGGCAGGAGAGAGTTCGCAGGAG
>OX387247.1:12151685-12156685 GCA_947562095.1 Branchellion lobata
TGCAATGCAGAAATACAATGCAATGCAAAATACAATGCAATGCAATGCAGAAATACAATGCAATGCAAAATACAATGCAATGCAGAAATACAATGAAATGAAAAATACAATGTAATGCAGGAATACAATGTAATGCAAAATACAATGTAATGCAGAAATACAATGCAATGCAAAATACAATGCAATGCAATGCAAAATACAATGTAATGCAAGAATACAATGCAATGCAAAATACAATGTCATGCAGGAATACAATGCAATGCGAAACACAAGAATTCAATGCAGTAAAATAACATAAAAGTTGATAGATACAATAACGTAAGTTAATCTCATTCAGTCAAAGCATTTGTATAGCGCTGAGTTCACATTGCTCAAAAGTGCTCTGCTACGAACTCTTCAAACAACGAAGTTTCAAAAGCTATACAAAAAAAAAGTAGAGAAGTAATAGAGGTGAGATTGGCGAAAGAGTTCCATAAAAGTACAGTAGGAAAGTGCAGATTTAGCATAAGTACTAATAAAAGGCATCCTAAAAAAGAAAAATAAAAGATATCAGTCCCTTATGAGGAGGCAATTTAAAAAGTCAGCTAAGTAGCTAGGTGAGTGATTATTTTGTATTTTAAAGATGAGAGTGCAGGTTTTAAGAGGCAACCAGTGTAAAGAGATAGAAGCAGGAGTCATACGCAAAGATTTTAGTCCCAAAAACCTTCATAAACTCTCTAAGACCTATAACTAAACCCTACTGATTTTCATAAGTCTTTTATAAGCCCACTGACTCTCAAAATTTCTTTAATAACTCTACAAACCCCCACAACCCTCCAGCCGAGGCACGCTGGAGCTGCAGAAGACGAGAGATGATAGGCATTACAGCGACGATGAACACCTTGACAAGTCCAAGACCTACCACTTCCTGGTCTCCAATGGCAAGGGCAGTGGAAGGGAGGAACCTCCAAGCTACGAAGAGGGCTTCAGGAACAAGGCGGTCACGAAAGGACAGGTGGGAGGAGTTGCTGATGGGGTTCTGGTGGTGGAAAACAAAGAAAACAGGGCTGACAATAACGCCACCTACCGAAGCAAAAACGAAAAACCAGTTAAGCTGAGCACCCAACACATCAGCTACTATAGCCCTTTTGACAACAGGGTGAGTGTGAGTGTGGTGTAGTGGTGGTGGTGGTGTGGTGGGATGGTGGTGGTGGTGGTGGTGGGATGGTGGTGGTGGTGGTGGTGTGGTGTGATGGTGGTGGTGGTATGGTGGTGGTGTGGTGGTGGTGTGGTGATGGTGGTGGTAGTGATATTTAGTTGAGCATAGTTGTTTCGGTACTGAAACCACCCTAGTCTTTATACAACTTGGCTAGTGCGAAAACCCTTTCATAACTTACACCCAATACAACCACCCTCCTTACAAACCTCTCATCCACCTAGCACAACACCACAGACACTGAGAGGAGAGAGGGGAGACAAAGGAGAGAAAGGAGAACAGCTGATGGCAGCCTTCATTGGCATGGGCTCCTTCGCCAACGAAAGAGAGTTCAGAGAAAAAGCCGCCAAGCTGCTCAGACATCTGGCGGAGGACTTCAGCGAGAAGGTTCTGAGGATTTCAATTTCGTTTCAAAAATAATTTTATTAAAATGATTAATTTTTTCAAAATTAATTTTTTATATTAATTTTTAAACCAAAAATTTCAAAGAAATTATTTTATTTTTTAATTTTTATTAAATTTTTAAATTTTTATTTACTTTTTTAAATTTTATTTAATTTTTTCAATTATTGTTTTTTTAAATTTTGTTGCTTTTTTGTTTGTTTTTTTTTTGTTTTTTCACCTTTTTCGTCGATTATTTTTTTTGATTTGTTAGGCAGAGATTGTATTGTTTCGAAATAGTAGAACGGCTGACTCGACGTTAACCTACATAAGTTCATTACCATAGTGAACTAACAATTTACTGCATGTTAACTAAATAACCAATGAACAAACAAAAAAACAACAAAAAACATTTAACCGTTGAAACAAAAAAAAAACAAAATACAAACAAACAAAAAATAACCAACTTCTTCAAACATAAAAGTTTATAATCTGAAAAAAATAAGAATAATGTTTGAATCAATTGACTGCTCACGTGCACACAGATACAACCTGGCGAGAAAAACCTGCATCTGAGCAGTGAGTGTGTGGCATTTGCGGCTCCCAAGATTGAGTCCAACTACTTGAAGAAAGTGTGTGTTTGTGTGTGTGTGTGTGTGTGTGTGTGTGTGTGTGTGTGTGTGTGTGTGTGTGTGTGTGTGTGTGTGTGTGTGTGTGTGTGTGTGTGTGTGTGTGTGTGTGTGTGTGTGTGTGTGTGTGTATGTGTGTGTATGGTTGTGTGTGTGTGTGTGTATGTGTGTGTGTGTGTGTGTGTGTGTGTGTGTGTGTGTGTGTGTGTGTGTGTGTGTGTGTGTGTGTGTGTGTGTGTGTGTGTGTGTGTGTGTGTGTGTGTGTGTGTATGGTTGTGTGTAGTCGAATGCAAAAAATATGAATAAACTTTCACACACACACACACACACACACACACACACACACACACACACACACACACACACACACACACACACACACACACACACACACACACACACACACACACACACACACACACACACACACACACACACACACACACACACGCACACACACACACACACACACCCCCAGTTCATGATGGCTACAGACTCAAAGAACGCAATACTGAAAAACTTCAAGAACAGAAACCTCATTCCCATCGTGCACCCTCTCGACTCCATCAGAGACATCGGCACCCATGCTGAGTCTGTACCTCTTCCGACTGCTCACTCATATATATTTTTGTTATTTTTTTGATGGTTTGTATTTTTCAAATTGACTTAAATTGTTTTTTAATTTTGTTTTTTCAACTTATTTATTCATACTTGTTCACTTTTCAACACACAACCCTCTCATTAACCGATATAAACTCATCCATTAACATCAATTCACCCGCAATTACTCACTCACACTCACCTAAAAGCTACCCACAAACCACCCATCCCCCATAAACCACCCACCATCCAAAAACCCCCACAAACCACCCACAAACCACCAACAAACCACCCACAAACCACCAACAAACTACCCACAAACCACCCACCACTTACAGGAAGATCTTCTACTACACCACAGAGAGCGGCAACAACATCGTATGTTGGGCCTTCAAGACAGACACCTCGGCAGAACGCGTCGAACGAGAGGTGGGTCAGGCCCTGGTGAAACGAGGGAGAGTCATGGCGAAGAACAAGACAGGCAATGCTGTTCCACCCCTCAACGTCGCCTCCGCTGAAGGGAAGAGCGGTGAACCAGAGAAGGCAGGGAGGTCTAAGCAGGTGCTACAAGAATCACCTGAGTTCGAACGACGAGTGGAGAAGATGGACACGAGAGGATATGACGACAGGAGGGAAGGGGCGTACGGAGGTCGGGTGGAAGAAATGGTGAGAAGGAGTGGAAGAGCTATGGTAGAAAGCTACCGTGGTGACACTGATCGGCAGATGGTGGGCTACAGCAAGAACTATGACGACTCGCCAACCCTCCGCAAGACTGACGTGGTGACCGTCAAACAATCCGACTTTGACCGCCCTAGGAACTACTCAACAGACGACAATTTGCACTACGCTGAACGCGTGGTTGCGTACACAAGACCTGCGTTGCAGGAAAGTGTGTACGCAGGCAGGTACGAGAGCAGAGGCGATGAGAACTGGAAGGCTGCACCCATCGAGGTTTCTAGAATCTTCTTCGGAGACTCCGACGACGAAGCACCAGTGACGGATGCGGTCAAAAGAAGCTACGTGGACAGAAGCATGAGCCAGCAGGTGTACAACTACCACACCACCAGGTTCGACTCACCCAGAAGGGGCAGGAGAAACAGAGAGGTAGAAATGCTTGCGCAGGAGCAGCCCCGTGCCAGGGCTGAAAGCCTTTCCAACGGACGCAGGATGCAGGCGTACGTGGACGAACGAGTGTACAGGGACACCTACGCAGAAGGCTCCAGAAGGCGTCAGATGCCCTTGACGCTCTACAACGAGCGGGGAGAAGGCGAGCGAGGCATGAGGTACTCCACTGCGGAGGCACCACCAAGGTACGAGGAGGAAGGACACGGCAGGAGGACTGCGGGGGGTGGTAGAATGCAGGGAGAATACCGCTCCTCTACCATGCCTCATGGGGACCCGCCACACCACGCCTTCAGTAGGTGGAAGGATGGAACTAATCGGAATGATTAAAAAAAAATTTTAATTAAAAATAAATTTTGCCAGTTTCATTATCTCAAATAAAAATTTATTTTTAAATAAAGTTCTCATACAACCGTATTAAATTTTTTAAAAATTTTCATAAAAACTATTTCTTGAATGAATAAGGAATTTAAAATTTTAAAAAATCAGACTCAAGAATAACGGAAATAGAATGCCAGTTTCTGGGGAGCGTGATGGTGAACAAGATAAAGGGTTGGTGGAGGGATGAGTGATAAGTGGAATAAAATGTTCAAACTTAACGCTAAATAAATGAAATTATTTGTTCATTATACTGTTTTTGTATGTTGACAATATAAACATTTGAATGAAGGAGTTTAGAAAAGAAGTAGGAAGAAATAGAGGGGAGTAAGAGCTGCCAAAAGTGGATAATCAACCATTGATTCAGAGTTTAAAAGGCACAAAATCAGATAAACCAAACAAAATATTAAAAAAAAATTTAACGTAAAAAGTATAAAAGTTCGAAATCCGAATGAAAAAAAAATTAAAAAAAAAACTCAAAACCTATTTATCAACAAACCAAATCTAATTAATTTTTAAATTTGTTTTGAAAATTTATTTTTAAATGATAACTTTTCGCAACAACGCAGGCATCGATGAGATGGAGAACGCCATAGATACCCTCAAGAAGAGCACCAAGAGCTGGCAGAAGGTCTCCCTCGAGATCCAACCTGACCGCATCTGCGTCTTTGACTACAGGGTACCTGGGCTTCGAT
>OX387247.1:12159185-12181685 GCA_947562095.1 Branchellion lobata
CACCTCTCCAACAACTCCACACCTCTCTAACAACTCCACACCTCTCCAACAACTCCACACCTCTCTAACAACTCCACACCTCTCTAACAACTCCACACCTCTCTAACAACTCCACACCTCTCCAACAACTCCACACCTCTCCAACAACTCCACACCTCTCTAACAACTCCACACCTCTCCAACAACTCCACACCTCTCCAACAACTCCACACCTCTCTAACAACTCCACACCTCTCCAACAACTCCACACCTCTCCAACAACTCCACACCTCTCTAACAACTCCACACCTCTCTAACAACTCCACACCTCTCCAACAACTCCACACCTCTCCAACAACTCCACACCTCTCCAACAACTCCACACCTCTCCAACAACTCCACACCTCTCTAACAACTCCACACCTCTCTAACAACTCCACACCTCTCCAACAACTCCACACCTCTCCAACAACTCCACACCTTTCTAACAACTCCACACCTCTCTAACAACTCCACACCTCTCTAACAACTCCACACCTCTCCAACAACTCCACACCTCTCCAACAACTCCACACCTCTCCAACAACTCCACACCTCTCTAACTACTCCACACCTCCCCAACAACTCCACACCTCTCCAACAACTCCACACCTCTCCAACAACTCCACACCTCTCTAACAACTCCACACCTCTCCAACAACTCCACACCTCTCTAACAACTCCACACCTCTCCAACAACTCCACACCTCTCCAACAACTCCACACCTCTCTAACAACTCCACACCTCTCCAACAACTCCACACCTCTCTAACTACTCCACACCTCTCTAACAACTCCACATCTCTCCAACTACTCCTCATCTTCATTATCACTCTGCCTCTCTCTAACACTTCTACATCTTTTCAGCTTCTCATCTCTTTTACCCACTTTATATCTATTTTAAATTCATTTCCTTTTCAACTATTCTCGAATTACCCATAACATTAATCCCCCCATACTTAAATCATTCCCACCTAATCATTCCTACTTGAATTATTTATAACCTCAATCACCTTTTATCTAAATTCTAATCTAATCTAATCAAATCATTAGTACAGCGCTGATAACTCACTGTTCAAGAGCGCTAAATTAATCACAACCCTAATCCTTTCTAACCTTAATCATCCCGATTGTAATTACTAACCTCCGCCCTCCTTCTTGAGATTTAGACGATTCTAGAAAGATCAACTACAACAACATATTTTGCCTTAAGAAGGAATTAAAATAATAAAAAAAGAAAGAAAAAAAAAAGAAAAATAAACAATGATGAAAAAGACGAAGAAGAAAAAAAGAAGAAAAACTAGAAGAAAGAAAGAAAAGAAAAAGATCAAGAAAGGAGGAAGGAAAGCATTAATGAGTATTTGATGTCATTTGGTACCAGCTTTTAGACGCACCGTTAGATAGGTGCAATAATTCATGATTTTTGAGATACTTTCTCCTTCGACGACCTCACGATTGCATTAATTTCGCTCGGCTAATTAGATGTTTGATGCGAAAATGACCAAAAGCTGCAAAATTCACACTTTTTCAATAAAATTGTTAAATTCTCTCGTCGTTAATTACTCGCCTGCCTGCCTCAAAATTTGTTTCTAAGACTTTGCTATACAAATGTTTCACTTGGAACAAGGGTATGCACTCTCCATGCACACAATAGGGTGCCTGACGTCACATTCAAGCATACACAAGGATGTTGAGGCGTCATTCATCTCCGCCAACTTATATTTATGTTAGCAATTTCACTGAAGTTAAAAGTGTATGCTATCATTCCGAAAATAACCACTTTGCTCACCTAGCAACAACCAGAAACCACTTCGCTCACCTAGCAACAACCAGAAACCACTTTGCTCACCTAGCAACAACCAGAAACTAACTAGCTCATCTTCGACATTTTACGAGTGATACTTGAAACTAATTAAATAATAATAATAATAATAATAATAATAATAATAATAATAATAATAATAATTAAAAAAAAAAAATAATAATAATGATAATAATAATAATAATAATAATAATAATAATAATAATAATAATAATAATAATAATAATAATAATAATAATAATGATATAATAATAATAATAATAATAATAATAATAATAATAATAATAATAATAATAAAAATAATAATAATATAACAATAATAATAATAATAATTATTTTCATGTGCCTCAAACGAGTATTTACAAACGTAATCGAGGTTATAATTTTGTTGAACGAACGATCAGAGTTTTTAATTCAAAATTATCTTCTTCGACCAGAACAACGAACCATGATAATTTTCAACTTGGAAACACACAACACCCGCCCATAACACACATAAATCGCAGTGACACACGTGTATCAGTGTACCCATCAAGCATTCTTCGATCCATCGAAACCACCACACACACTCACCCAGCACCTACTAAGCCCCAAACAGGCCCTCACACGAACTCTGTACGACAGAGCGGACACAAGGACTTACTGGAGGTTTTGAACCACGTGTACAGACACATGTTGTGGAACATCTTGTGGCAGGTCTTGCACTGGAGGGTGGGCAGGTGCTTGACTCCATTGCGCTCAAGCACCAGCGAGTAGCACACCATGCAACTCTGCCCCTCTAACTTGCCCTCCAGCGCCTTCTGCCACAGACTCAAGGCCTCTATCAACGAACCACCCTGTGTGGTGTGGTGATTGTGGAATAAATTGAAAATGTTAATATGCATGTGGCCTCGAAACCCTACGGGGTTAATGCCACTATAATAATATTCGTGTTTGTATAATAAAATAAGGATGTGGTTTCAGTTTTGTTATTATTATTTATATAGCGCAAAGAACCTCAAAACGAAGAAGTTTGTGCAGTTTGAAGTTGAGTTGTTTAATGTTGTTCTTGATGCTGTTTACTCTGTCCAAGTCACCTGTTATCACCAGCTGAAGGGGGGGAAGGTTGAAGACTGATTAAATGATTCGTAGCTGATAAAGCATCGAAGAAGTATGAAAATTGGGAACGGAAAATGGAAAAAAAAGTGAAAAAAAGATTGATAAACTGTTTTAAAAAAAGTTAAAACATATTTAGAAAGGCTTGAAGAAATGAATGACAAAGAATGAGTGAGAAAGAAAGAGAAAGATAAATGAGGAAGAAAGAAGTGGAAGAGAGAGAGAGAAGTGGAGGAGAGAGAGAGAAATGGAGGAGAGAGAGAGAAGTGGAAGAGAGAGAGAGAAGTGGAGGAAAGAGAGAGAAGTGGAGGAGGGAGAGAGAAGTGGAGGAGAGAGAGAAGTGGAGGAGGGAGAGAGAAAACGCGCACATTGCCAAGGGGAGCATTGGCGGGAAAAGAGATGGTGAGAGAGATGTTGACGTCGTCGAGGAGGTAGTTGGCAACCACCTCCCTCTTGAGGGATCGAACCCGCACCACCAGGTTGTCGCCGAAAGTGTTGCCTGGAACGTTCTGTAACATCGACAACTCCCTGCCTATGTATCCTTCGCTAATGTACCTGGAAAGTGAGGAGGGGGGTGGTGGGTGAGGTGTGGATATAGGGGGTGGATCTTAAAAGAGGGTGGTGGTGGGGGAGTTGTGGTGTGGTTATGTTTGTTGTAGTTTTATGGCTCGTGACGTTATGGGTGATTGTGGAATGTGGTACATTCAATGTATTAATGATTAATACTATAAATACTGCTGAAATTACTACCTTGATAATTGCTATAATCACTACTGTAGTTATTACTATAACTATTACAATAATGAAACTAAATAAAATAAAAAAATACTTGGTGGTGTAGCGGTCGATGAAGTTGGCTGGTTTCTTTGGCAGGTTGGAGAACCAGGACCTGGAAGGAAGGGGCAGGTGGTGGAAAGTCCTGGTGAGGAGGCGGAAGGAAAGACTTTGTATGAGAAGAAGCTGCTCTGGTGAGTTGGGTGTGGGGAGATCGGATATGTCTGTAGGGGTTGTCGTGGGTCGATGGTGTAGAAAGAGTGGGTAGGTTGACGGGCGGCATTGGAAACGTTCGAGAACGCAACATTGCACGCGACTGAAACCGGCAGGTGGATGGGGGAGGGTGAGGGTGGAAAGGAAAGAATGAAGGCCCTCGTGGGCGTGTGCTTGGAGGTCTGAAGAGGGCGAGGGGAGGATGAGGGAGAGAAGCAGATCCATGTGCTTGTGGAAGAATGTAGAAGAGATGAGCCAAGAGGACAAAGAGGACTTGAGGCTGAGAGAAAAAGAGGTGCTCATCTGGAGGAGGAGGTCGAAAAGAAGAAAGTAGCGTCTATAAAGAGACAGTGCTGGAGAGGGGTTGGTGTTGACGTCACTGCTCTGCTTGAAGGGCTGCAGAGTGAAGGACTCCAGCAACTGGGACTGACTGAGGAAGAGAGCATCTGCAAAGAACGGAAGCAGCTCACTAGGACTAAGCACCTCCTCCTCTTCCTCTTCCTCCTCTTCCTTTTCTTCCTTTTTTTCATCATCTTCTTCCTTATCTTCCTCTTCTTTCTTCTTCTTTTTTGACCTTGTCTTTTCGGTGGCCTCGTCATATTTGACGTTGACACCACGCACGTAACTCTTCAAAAGACCCCTCATCAAGTCATGACAGCACACCTGTATGTGGATTCCTGTTGATGATGATGACGATGAAGAAGAAGAAGAGGAAGATGAGGAGGGTGAGGAGAAAGAAGAGATGAGAGAGACAAGAAGTTGAATGAGGGTCTGGACAGCTTCTGCAGTTTCAGCGCTGAAGAGGTCTTCCGGGTCAAAGGTGGCATAAGAGGAAATGGAGGGGAGAATGGTAGGGAGGTACGAAGGCGGGCATCCACACATACATCTACACACATCTTCAACCACACCAGTCCACTGTTTGGTTAATAATGGGTGGTTGAGGTGTGAGGAGATGATCAAATTATGAATGGTTTAGAGTGGTGTTCTGGTGAAGTGAGATGATGACGACGATGAGAATGATGATGATGATGATGATGATGATGAAGAAAGAAATGTTCACCATGGGAGGAAGGCTGGGTTGCTTGGAGACTAGCTCTCTGAAGAGTTGGCAGAGACTTTGAAGAATGGAGGGTCTTATGACGTGAGTCCACTCATCTGTGATGTCTTGGTCTGTGTGTGTGTGTGTGTGTGTGTGTGTGTGTGTGTGTGTGTGTGTGTGTGTGTGTGTGTGTGTGTGTGTGTGTGTGTGTGGGTTTGATCATGGCGTGATATCCTCATACTAATACACCCCTACACCAACAAAAAAACGAAACACCACCAAACCACCAACCACAACACCACCACTACCACTACAACCACCACCACCACCACTACAACACCCCCCACCAACACCACCAACACCACCACCACCCTCACAACACCCACCATCAGCACATGAACGGAAGTACTCTTGAAAGGAATGCAGCAACTGCAGCAGCGAAGCAACATAAGCGTTGAATGATTCCTGATCGGCCCAATCCTGACTGCCTGTCACGTGAGCCACGCAGGTCTGAAACCACGTGACACAGGCGCAGGAAATGGTGTTCCAAAGGTCGAGGGTCATGTGGTGTGCCGTGGTGGAAGTGAGGGCTTGGGTGGTGGATGGTTGTGGGGTGGATGGTTGAGGAGAAGATGATTGGGTTGTAGATGGTTGTGGAGTGGATGGTTGTGAAGAGAATGGTTGAGTGGGAAGCGAAAAAGAAGTGGATTTTGTTCCTGCAGCTTCAAGCACAAGCGCTTCCAGGTATCGCTGGTGTAACCGCATCACCTGCGACCAATAAGGAAGGCAATCAAGCAACGAATCAACAAATCGATCAATAAGTGGATCGTTCAGTTTATCCATCATCAACGCCATCCATCCATCCATGCATTTATTGATCCATCTGTGCATTTATTCATCCATCCGTGCATTTATTCATCCATCCATCCATGCATTCAAAAATCCATTTATCATGCATTAACATGAGTGGCTTCAAAACTCTACGGGGTTCATGCAGCTATAATAATATTTTTACTCGTATTGTAATGTATTTGCACATCCATGCATCCATGTGTCAATCCATGAATCCATGTGTTAATCCATGCATCCAATGGTTAATCCATGCATTCACGTATTAATCCATACATTCACGTATTAATCCATGCATTCACGTATTAATCCATGCATTCACGTATTAATCCATGCATTCACGTATTAATCCATGCATTCACGTGTTAATCCATGCATCCATTCAAGCACCTGGGAATTGAGAAGACTGAGGGAGGCTTCAAAAGAACAGTCGAAGAGGAGGAGGTGGTGGTGGTTGGTGGAAATGGTGGTGATGACGGAGGCGATGGTGGAAAGAATGGTATCTTTAGTGATGGTGTTATTATTGGTCTTTGTGCTGTTGTTGGTGACGTCAACAACAACATCCTGTTGTCGTTGTGACTCTTGCGCCTGCAACAACAGAGTGTTTGACAGCACCAACAACCTCTCCATCTCTCCTTCGTGCGATGAAAAAATAAAAATAAAAATGATCAGAAAAAAAAGAAAATAATTGTAATTGAAACGAAAATAGTGAAAAAAAATAATTAAAAAAATAGTGAAAAAAAAAAAAGTGAAAACAATATAAATAAAAACAAGAATACGATTTTCAAGTAAACACATTTTCAGTGACACTTTTTCCATAGTAAAATTTTTTCCAGTGGAAACTCTTGCATAAAAAAAAAAATCTTTTGTTGGTATTTTTTCACTCAAAACATTCAGTCTAAAACTTACACAAAACGACATCTAGCGAAAGAAATAAAAGAATGTTACCAGGAAGTTCTTGTTGGAGAGCTTGGAGGCAAAGCAGGGGTGGAGATGGGTCGGGGTAGGAACAGAAGGGGAGGATGATGAGGAGGGTCTTCAGCAGCGCCTCTGCTCTGGTGCGCAAAAACTCCACAATGAGATTTTGAAGACGACTGTTAAGGATGCTTTGGGAGCCGGAGGATGGGTTGTGGATGAGGAAAATGAAGAGGACGATGTAGCTTTCATCAGACGTCTGTGTGTGTGTGTGTGTATTTGTGTGTGTGCGTGTGTGTGTGTGTGTGTGTGTGTGTGTGTGTGTGTGTGTGTGTGTGTGTGTGTGTGTGTGTGTGTGTGTGTGTGTGAGCTCACCAATGAAAAACACCCACCTCAAAAGGAGGAGCTAAGCAACTGTGCATCATGGGCTGCAGCAGGGAGGCAAATGATGTCACGTGATGTTTCAAGCAAACCTCAAAAACTTTACTGATGTCCGTGTGATAGGAAACAGAAAGAGAGGAAGAGGACGAGGAAGAGGAAAGCCTGTACAAGACTGCACAAAACCTGGCCACGTAAGAGGTGAGTTGTTGAGAAGTGAGTAGTTGTTCAGAGGAGTCCTCTGAGGAGGTGGAAGAAAGGTCACGTGGTGAGGAAAAAGGATCACGTGGTGAGAAGGAAGGATTCCGGGGAGAAAAGGAAGGGTCAGGAAAAAGGGGCAGAAGGAGCTTGCAGAAGAGCCAGAAAGACATGACGTCATGAAGGGGGAGGTTTGCCTGCCTGTGGAAGTGACCAAGCACCCTTCCCGGGTCCTTCACCCGCCCAATCATTACCCCCAACACTTTTTCCGCCACCTCCACCACCTTCTCCAGCTCCTCCAGAGGCGCCAGGTGTTTGTAGAAAGATATCCTCTCAAAGATGCACTCCAGAAAGGCCTTGAAGGGTTCGAAGTTTTGTGCCACAAACGCCTCCTCTGGTGTCTTCTTGAGGAGGATTTCAAAAGAGTCGAGAAAGGTTTGGGTTGATTGGGTGAGGAGGGATGGGTTGACGGAGTGGCATCCGATGGCTGTGTTGCAGAGGATGCGAAGGAAGAAAGGAATGAAAGAGTCGTTGGGAAGGAGGCAGTTGTGCTCGTTCAAGTAGGTCACCAGACGACACACGAACTCAATCGAACCCTCGTCAACCCCACAAACCTTCTCATCGTCATCCACACAAACCTTTTGATCATCTCCTATAGCCCCCAGAGAGCCCATCTGACCACCACCCACAGCTCGTGCCACCGAAGCTTCTAGGGCCTTTTGCAGCGCTGGAAGCACAAAGAAGGAGTGTTGGAGGACGGAGAAGCCATGGGTTAGGATGTTCCACGCCTCTGCTGCCTCCTCGCCCACCACCGAAGCCTCTAAACAGTTCACGGCGTTAGTTTCCAAAAGCTTCCTGCTCTCCTGGTGGTGTCTGAACCAGCTGTTCAAGAGTTCCTTGGCCAACACACAGTGCTCAGCAGCCTGAAAGAGACATGAGAGTACCTCTCTCACCCTCCGCTCACCCCCCTGTTCCTCAAAGTACCCCAGCAAGTCCCTGAGGTAGCCGCCACCAATTTCATTCCCACCCTCACCCTTATCCCCCCCACTAGCCACCCCCACACAAGCCACCATACATCGCAGTAAGTAGGTGAGGTTTTTTCCGTTTGTTTTTGCAAGCAGTGGAAACATGCACAACTTGAGGAACGCTTCAACACTCCCCTGGCAGTCCAGCTTCAAATCCCGCTGAAGGCAACCGTTCAATTCTTGAATAAATTCCCCATCAGCAAACAGTCTGAAAAGGATGGAAAAGGCGCAGTGGACTGGGATATCACCACCCACTCCGCCATCAGACCACAGGGAGAGAAGGCAGCTCTTGCTGATGGCTTGTATGAAGGACCTGAAGACCGCATCGTCACCATACAGCTTCAAACCCTCTTCCCCTCGCTCTCCCCACACCGCGTCATTTATGCACGCGCCCTTCCCCTCTTCTTCCACCGTCTCTTTGAACGTCACCGACTTTTTCCTCTTCCTTTTCCCCTTCACTCCCACGTCATCGTCGAGGTCCAGTAATGACGTCACAAATTCAACCATGCCATCACCATTATTACTCCCACTAACACTTCCACCACCATTGGCACCACCATCACCACGACCATTGAGTATCTTGCACAAAACAGCTGAAATACAATCGGCATATGCTTTGTATGCTGCTATAGGGATGGAAGAGACTGTTTCTGGTGTTGTTGTTGTTGTTGTTGGTGTTGTTGCTGGTGTTTTTGTTGCTGGTGGTGTTGTTTCTATTGATGTTGCCGTTGATTTGTTGATTTCTTGAGTGGTGCTGTGGAAGTGGAAGAAGAGGAGCCAGATGTGTTTGAAGATGAGAGCGGATGAGGGCTTGGTGGTGGTGAGTGAGTGTTGGAAGAGATCCCGCAGCTGTGGTAGTGTGGTGTGGTGGTAATGGCGCGGTGGTAATGGCGTGGTGGTGATGGCGTGGTGGTGATGGCGTAGTGTGGTGGTGATGGCGTGGTGGTGTGGTGTGGTGGTGATGGCGTGGTGGTGATGGTGTGGTGGTATGGTGTGGTGATATGGTGGTGTGGTATGGTGGTGTGGTGTGGTGGTATGGTGTGGTGTGAAGTAAGCGGTAGCAGTGGAAGTGTGATTTTGATAGTATCGTGGTGGTAGGGGTGATGTTGACGTCGTGATGATAGATTTTTAGTATATGTGGTGATAGAGTGGAAGTGGCGGTAATAGGTTGGGAAGCAAAGAAAAATAAAAAACGCAAACAAACAAACAAACGCACGCAGTAGATGACGTCAGTGATGTCGTCACGATAACACGTGGCGGTGAGAAAGGTGACGTAGAACTTGAAGATGTCAACTATGGCAGTCACTATGACAACGCGCTGACTGGCATTTAAATAGCTCTTCTCATTGTTCAAACTGCCAATTTGAAATTAATTTTGATAGTTCCAAGTTAGCACTATTTTTGTACGTTTTAAAATTAAAAATCAAACATGTGCAGTATTTTATTCAAAATGACAATAAAAATTGAATTATAACAATTATTCAAAAACCTGTGGATGAGTTTGTTGAAAAGTTTGAGGTAAAATGTGGAGTTTGATTTGACGTGATGGGGGAGGTGGTGGAGGATGGTGAGGAGGCTTGGGTGGGAGAGATGTACAGAGCTGTTGCTGTGAGATGGGTGGTAGTAGGTGGATGGATGAATGAACGAGAATAAATGGATGAATAAACGAGGATAGATGGATGAATAAACGAGGATAGATGGATGATTGGATGAGATAGATGGATGAATGGATGAGATAGATGGATGAATGGATGAGATAGATGGATGGATGAATGAGGTTTATTAACACTAACAATGAATTCTTCAGTCATCAGATTGCTGGCACCACACCACCACCACCACAACTACCACTTCACTACAACTCCCACTACCACCATCACCACCACTATCACTCCAACTACCAGCACCCACCACCACAACCACTACCACTATCACCACGACTACCAAAATCTCCCACCACGCCACCGACCGTTCCAGAACATTCCACAACTTGGGCAGAAACATCTTGTTGATGTTGATGTGTTCCCAGCAGTCCTGCACAGGAGTGTGTGAGGTACAAGGGTAGAGATGTCTTGCAAACAACAAGTAAAATGAAAAAAATAAAGAATAAAAATATGATTAATTATAATATTAACAACAATGATTATAAAACTATTATTGTTATTATAATCATTATTATTATTATTATTATTATTATTATTATTATTATTATTATTATTATTATTATTATAAGAATAAAGAAGGAAGGAATAGAAAAGGGAATTAGTACAGGGTAGGTGGCGAGGGTGGTGAGGATGGCTCTCCAGATGGATGGAAGGACGGAGTTGTTGCTGTCATCCATGAGAAGGAAGACGTTGTGGATGAGTTGTTGCTTGTGGTCGGGTTTGTGTGTGGCTTGTGTGGCTGGTGTGTCTTTGGTGGTTGGTGTGTCTTGTGTGGTTGGTGTGTCTTGTGTGGTTGGTGTGTCCTCGGTGGTTGGTGTGTTTTGTGTGGTTGGTGTGGCTTGCGTGTTTGGCGTGGCTTGCGTGTTTGGTGTGGCTTGCGTGTTTGGTGTGGCTGGTTGCAGCTTTAGCAGACGGGTCAGTAAATCAAGAAATGCTCTCTTTACCTGGATAATGGTTGCGTGTGTGCGTGTATGTGCGCTCACGTGCTTTCATAGCGTGAAGTTGCATCCAATACTACCCACCGAAACGTATTGACTCTTGGCAAGTTTCCAAAACTTTGATTGGTTCATCAACGCCTCCGCCACTTCTGATTGGTGGACGGGTGCCAGAAAAGCGACCAATCGCGTGAAGGCATCGATCGATGACGTCAGCAACCTCACATACCTCCCTTCCACTTCGTCCTGCTCACAGATCCTGGGATGTTGTGTTGATGGTTTTTGTCAATGAGGTGTTGTTGTGGATGCAATTTTAAAAAAAATCTCAACATGGAGTTCACAACAGAACCAACAATAAAAAACAACACCACAACACCACAAAAACAACAACGACAACAATGAAACCAACAACAACAACAACGACACCAACAACAACAATAAAAACAACACCAACTTCAATGACGTAATGGAAGCAATGCTCATCTCAAAGAGATTGACACTCAGACCCTGTGGTCATAGTTGTTGCTTATGTATCATGATCAAGCTGATTATGACTAAGATGATTATGACTAAAATGATTAAGAATAACATGATTATGACTAAGATGATTATGAACAACATGATTGTGATTAACATGATTATGAAAAACATGATTATGAACATGATTATGACTAAGTTGATTATGAACAACATGGTTGGAAGGAATAATACAAGACAAATTTTGTGGAGTGAATTGAAGTAGTTGTGACGTCATGACACCTTGATGATGTCATCCTTGAACATCTTGATCAGACTGCTTTGCCTCTGAGCATTGAATGAATCGTCAAAGGCCTGAGTGGGAGTTCATAGATTTTTATGTGTGTGTGTGTGTGTGTGTGTGTGTGTGTGTGTGTGTGTGTGTGTGTGTGTGTGTGTGTGTGTTTATATGTATGTGCCTTGTTTCAAAATCTTCATTATCACCGGCAAAACAACCATTAGAGCAAAAACCACTAAATTTAACACATCAGAACCATTCAATCCCCTTCACCACCACCACCCCACCACCATTCCCACCACCACAACCACCAACACCACACAGCCACTACAACCACACAAGCACCTTCCTAGCAGCCAGAGAACAAGAAGGTTGGGTGTCACACTGGGCCAGCCACCACACCACCACAATGGAGGGCAGATGAGGTCCTACCGCCTTACCCACCTTGCTGATCAGAACACTCAGGCACTCATGACTCATCTCCCTCACCCTCTTGTTGTCGTCCTGGTGAGGGTGGTAGGTGGGTGGTGAAATGATGGGTTTTGTGGGTGAAATGGTGTGTTATAGTGTGGGTTGGTTAGCTGGTTTTGTGGGTGGGTAAGTAGGTTGGTTTTGTGGATGGGTAGGTGGGTTGGTTTTGTGGGTGGGTAGGTGGGTTGGTTTTGTGGGTGGGTAGGTGGGTTGGTTTTGTGGGTGGGTAGGTGGGTTGGTTTTGTGGGTGGGTAGGTGAGTTGGTTTTGTTGGTGAGTAGGTGGGTTGGTTTTGTGGGTGGGTAGGTGGGTTGGTTTTGTGGGTGGGTAAGTAGGTTGGTTTTGTGGGTGGGTAGGTGGGTTGGTTTTGTGGGTGGGAAAGTGGGTTGGTTTTGTGGGTGGGTAGGTGGGTTGGTTTTGTGGGTGGGTAAGTAGGTTGGTTTTGTGGGTGGGTAGGTGGGTTGGTTTTGTTGGTGGGTAGGTGGGTTGGTTTTGTGGGTGGGTAGGTGGGTTGGTTTTGTGGGTGGGTAGGTGGGTTGGTTTTGTGGGTGAGTAAGTGGGTTGGTTTTGTGGGTGGGTAGGTGGGTTGGTTTTGTAGGTGGGTAGGTGGGTTGGTTTTGTAGGTGGTGGTTAAGTTAGCTTATTGGGCGAAAAATTTGAAAATTTGAATAAAAAGCGCATACTAAAAAAACTCAAATAAAGAAAAAAAAGAAAATGAATAAATGCAAAAAAAAACTCGAATAAAAAAATAAAAAATAAAATGTTTTTAATTCAGCAAATTGTCTAAACCCCCCTCCTCTGCCCACCAGAGCAGTCTTGCAGTAGATGGTGCCAAAAGAAGCAATGGTGCCTAC
The DNA here is from genome assembly GCA_947562095.1 of Branchellion lobata. Lineage (NCBI taxonomy): Eukaryota > Metazoa > Annelida > Clitellata > Hirudinida > Piscicolidae > Branchellion > Branchellion lobata. The sequence continues at coordinate 12,172,189 of OX387247.1, forward strand.
TATGGAGTCCTTGTCATTTTCCTCATAAAACTGCTTTATTTCTGACAGCCCCTGGGTTTAAAATGTTTGGCTTTTTGAAAACTTGAATCTTATTTTTATATTTTTCAGTCAAATAAAAAAGTTGTTTTTATATTTTAAAAACTGTTTTTTAATTAAAAATTTTAATAGCTTATTTCGTATTACTAACCTCTTATTTCTGAAATATTATAATAATTAAAACTAATAATATAAAAATCGAAATAGAGGTGATTTCATATTTTTATATTGGCACTTTGATTCTGGTGTTGGGGTCTTTCTTGGACAATTTCTTGACAGCAACGACAAAGCCAGTGTCAAGTTTATCAGTGGTGTCATTGGAGAGAAGGAAAGGGTTGGTGAAGGTGCTGTGAGGGGTGTCGAGGAGTTCTGCTGCCTTGGAGCTGCTTGAAGCCTACATTGGTGGTTTTGACAGTTAACTCTACTCAAAACACTTTATAGCACTAAGTACAACAACACTTTACCATAAATGCTAAAAAGTTGAATTATTAGTTATTTTGAATCTTAAAATTGAACATTATTCTCTGTCTCAAAGGTTACCCCGTAGGGGGAGGTAGAGAAATCATGTGAAAATTGGCAAAGAACACTATTGACAATTTTAGTGGAAATTTAGAATATTTGGAAAATTTTGTAAAAAGCTATAAGCATGGAAAAAGATATTTGTTTATGTTAGTAGCATATTGGTTGAAATAAGAAAGCCCGTTAATAAATGTTTTGCTAAACTACACAAAGAATACATAAAACATTAGAATTATGATAAGAGTTCAGTGATAAAAAATGAAAAACGAATGCGACTTGAAGATTATTTAAAAAATCATATTGACCTGTACGTTTCCCTTGGTTCGAAAGCCTGGTTTTGTTTTACCCATATCTATGACAAAAATATTTCGTGATAATTAATTTATTTTCAAAAGTCTTATTCCCTGATATTTTCTACCACCCGTAGGTATTTTATGAACTCTCTATCTTACGTACACGAAAGTAACATGCATTTATGGAAAAGTGAAGCATGTAATTTCTGGGGCGATATTTATTTTGTCAGAACCAAATGAAAACTTTTGCTTTCAATGGACAAAAGAAGTTGAAAAAAATATAAAAACATTGATTTTATAATTTTCAAATTTCAATTATTTTTTCAATTTTTTTTAATTCAAAAAACGCTTTATATTTAATTCCTTTGAAAACTTGAAAAGAAAGTCTTTCAGTGTTTTGAAATGACAATACTCAAAAAACGAAAATTTCTTCACTTTCATTCAAACATGCAACCAATCGATGAGAGCATATAACTTATTGAAACCTTTAATTAACTGAACATTCGGTCTAATAAAAGCAAAGATGAATTATGCGAATATGAACATAAGTTGAATAATCCACAAAAGACGGATCATTGCAGCTATATATCTAGGGAGGCGGGATTGCTGGATATTGCGAAAGCTTTTCGAAATCTACCACGCCTACTAATCGTTCCTTTTGATTTTACGTTAAAGTATGTTTGTCAATTTCGGCTGATTGGAGATTCAAGCTTAAAGTTATGGATTTGATTACCTGCTGAAAAATAAATTAATTGTGAAGGAAGCGAATGTGTGTGTGTGTCTGAGCCCGCAACTGAGGGTAAAGGTCAGGCGCTAGTGTAACCAAGTGAATTGAGGACTGGAAAATATCTGAAGAATGATGAAATAAAAGAAAATGTCCAACCAAATTACACGGTTGAAAAATGTCTCAGATTAGAGAAGCAGATTAAGTTAACAAAAGGCATTGAAGCTCTGAAGGAACTGTCAGTTCTTCACCTTGCAAGTCTCCTTTTTAATTCGAAGCTTTATTTATAATTTTTATTCACTTTTAATTGTCTGCTCAGCCTTGAATTGCACAGTGCATTTAATGCTTTTTATGAGCCTTGCATGGCTTGGTTAGTAGGCGTAATGAAGAATATGAGGGATAATAAGTGACGACCCACCACGATGTGGTGGATGGATCAGACCGTTAAAAGGTGCTTCAGTTATTGTTCTTTGTTCTGAATCTATGTGTGTAGCTGTTGACATGATTCAAATTTAATTTAACAAAAACTTTTTATAACGCTAAGCAATTAGCATTACATTAAAGTACGTCTGTTCTGAAGAGACGATCTTCGCGACCAGCGAAGCATGTCATGAGCGATGATAGGGCATTATGATTTGATAATATTATATTGTTGAAGATAGGTAAGAGAGAAAAAAAAGTCGGAAGGTCAAACAAAAATAAAAATAATTCAAATGAAGAAAAAAATCTAAAAGGCCAAAAAAACTTCCATTTGCTGACACAAATCCTGGAAAGAAGAGCCATTAAACCAACCATCGTCCTAGCCCATGGCCTTGAAACTTTATGGGTTGAATGCCACTATAATAATATTCGTACTTGTATTGTATTGTATTGTATGCCAAGTGAATACCTGCCTTGATTAACTTCAAGATAAAATTTTAAAATCGAGTAAGAAGACGTTGAGTGCATTTCAAACGTGGTCGCTGGTCTGCAAAACACAGCAACACAGCATGATAACAACATAGCAAAACAACAAGACAACAACAACACAGCATGACAACAACATAGCAAAACAACAAGACAACAACAACACAGCATGACAACAACATAGCAAAACAACAAGACAACAACAACACAGCATAAAAACAACAACAAAGCATAAAAACACAACATAACAACAACACATCATAACAGCAACACACCACAACAGCAAAACAACAAAACAGCCAAACAACAACCAAACAATGAACAATGTTGTCATTGGCGCAGAAAACAACTACTCAAAAAACAATGAAAAACAAAGACAAAAAAACAAAGACTACTCTACAAAAAACAATAAAGGAATCACAAAGAAGAGTCAATGAAGACAGAAACATCAAGAACAACAACAAAGAAGCCAAAGAACAAACAAGCTCAAGGACATGGGAACTCCTTTGTGTGGAGACAAAAGAAAACTAGAAAATGGTCTGTTAGACTGTTATGTGGTTGAATGACTTTCAGCTCTTAAAAATTACGCAATAAGCGCTATATAAGAACTCGGATGAGATGAGATTGATTGAGGTGTACAATGGTGTTGTACAGACGATGGGATTGTGATCAAGGAATCGAATTCAGAATTTGCTGATAAAGTGCAACAGTTGTAATGTGTCGTATAGCAATGTATGATATATACTAATGCTAATAAAAACAATAATAAAAAAATAATAAAAATAATAAAAATGATAGAATAAATAATGATAATACTAGTAAAACCAATTTGTAAAGCACCATGACTGAATAGAAAGGCAGGCGACTGGTGACGGAGGATGAGATCAATAAATCAATAACAAGCACCCCAAGACCGTGCTGATCAGACGAGCTTGTTCGTGAATACGGAAGATTATTTAGATTAAAAAATTAATTATCAATAGTGGAACTCATGGTAGAATAACACATAAAATTCCTTGACCTACTATGTATTTTATTTGAATTTATTTATTTATTATTATTAATTATTTTTTATGTATTTATTCATTGAATCATTTATTTATTTATTTATTTATTTATTTACTTATTTATTCGTTTATTTATTTATTTAATAATTTATCCATTTATTTAAATATTTTTTCGTTTATTTATTTATTTATTCGTTTATTTATTCATATACTTATTTATTTATTTATTTATTAAATATTATTATTTTTATTTTATATCACCGTCACTACAGCCACTACAATGCCCTCAAACAGCTTAGGTTAATTGGGTGATTTGTGGGTTATGAGGTTTCGTCAGTCAATAAATCGAGAGAGGTGACAGATAAGGACGTACGTAGAGCGCTGAAGTCTTAGGGACCTGGTCCCTATAGCTTTGTTCAACCTCGCTGTCTTATCTCCTTCCATCTAACCCTCATAACGTCATATAATTTAATCCAACCTTTATAATCTTATATAATTCCTTCTCACCTTCATCATTTTGAGTCAATCTTGCCTAGCTCTGAAAGCACATTAACTTGTATGTAAGTTTATTCAACCTCAGCTCTTCCTCCTTCTAGTGTTTGTAACACCAAAGTAACCAAAGCTTACACCGTGCTGGACCCTCAAATCCGTCTACATCCTTTCTTTATTTTCTTCCTCCTATCGTTATTTTTTCCTTTTTTATAGATAAATTTTTTTTTCTTTCTTTTGTTGTTTTTTTTCTCCTTCCTTCCTTCTGCAATGATATATAAAGCGCCCCGGCATAGCTCATGTTGACTACTAGGGTAGAGAAGCAATAAACAAATCAGCCACTGACCCTCGATGACACTGAATAATTTCAAAGCCAAGCGAAGTTCGAAGAGTGGATTTATAACTTTTAGTTAAACAAACGGAATGAGAATAAATAATAGAAATAAAAATAAATAATATGAATAAAAATAAATAATAATAACAAAAATAAAAAATAAAAATAAAAATAAAAAATAAAAATAAAAATAAATAATAAGAATAAAAATAAATAATAAAATAAATAATAAGAATAAAAATAAATAATAAAAATAAAAACAAATAAAAATAAAAACAAATAGTATGAATAAAAATAAATAATAAGAATAAAAATAAATAATAATAATAATAATAAATAATAAATCGGAAAAAAAATACGGAAGGATCTTCAGAACAATTTGAAAATTAAAAATGAATTTAGAATTATTTCGATTGCTATTAAAAATTCATTTGTGAAACCTGCTTAATGTGTGCTAGATAGAATGAATTCTTTCAAAGTCTATGGCCTTCATCGGATCAAGTCAGGTGCCGAACATGCCAGGAAAGCGTTTCAATAGCTCGGTTGTGTGAGGTCACGAACACGCTGGAGTCTCTAGGGGTTTTGAACGGTCTGTGAAGACTTTTACACGACGGCTTAACACGAATCACCCTTAACTATGACACAACGGCACTCAAATAGACATTACGAGGATAACAATAATATCACGCACAACAACATAGAACATTGATGTGAAGATGAAAAGTATTCGAATGTAACAACAACATATAGATACTAACAAAGACATAAAGACAATAGCAATTCATCAAGGGAAACAAAAGAACAGCATAGAGAAAACATTTGACGAGTGTTGAACAATATGAAAATGAACCTTTATGTATTGCAAATGACAAAAAACCGATAACAAAGAACAAAATGATGACAAAGAAAACAATAAAAAGAAAGAAACTCCAACACTGATTCCAACAAAGCCCATAACAACAACAATAACAACTAAAACAACAGCATCATCCCTGCCAACAACAACATCAAAAACAACAACAACATAAACACAACAACAGCATAAACAACAAAAACAACAACAAAAACAACAACAATGACATTAAACTTGTTCAAAGTGCAAACGAGTATTAAAATAAAGAAAAAGACATTGAAAAAGTTCAAAAAGTTTTTGGGGGTGTTGTGAGGGTGGTGGTGAAAGTGGGGGTGTTGTGAGGGTGGTGGTGAAAGTGGTGGTGTTGTGAGGGTGGTGGAGGTGGTGGTTATGGAGGTGGTAGTTTTGGTGGTGTGGCTGTGTGGCTGTGTTTGTGGTTTTGAAATTAAATTTCACAGCCGAGTGACAAACGAACAAGCGTCCTAATGACGTCAGCAACGCTCTACCACGAACATTGGCGAAGTTTTCAATTTCATCATTATTACTAATGTCCACTTTTAATACTAATTTAACTATTTACTTTTATTATTAAGTAAAATAATAATTTATATATATATTTGGATATTAAATTTATGCAGTAAGTTAAAGCGTCAAATTGATTTTTATTTGAAAATGCTCATTTCGTATTTTCCAATTATTTTCATATTTTAAAATAAAATAAATTAAAATAAGTCTTTTCTAGCGCTGAATAATTTTTCCAAAAAACAAAACCAAAGTATAATTAATTATTTAATTCTAGATTGAGTGAAAAAACAAAATTAAATTTCTTTAAAGTTAAAAAAAAATCTGATTAATAATTAATTAGGAGGAAGAAGTCTTAACAATATCAAGACAATAAGGCATTGTTTGCACTTGACTACAAGAAGACGCCCTTTAAGAAGCAAATAATCGTCCGTGACTTCATGATGCGCTTAATATTTAAAAAAATAAAAAGAAACAATCTGAATTAATTTAACTTTTATGACTTTTTTGATGTTTATGTTTTTGAATGAAGTTATTTCAGTGCTGTGTTTTAACAATAATTTTCTTCGATTTACTTAATTTCACTTTTTTTACCTCCAATGGCGGGAACATCTTCAGCGTTATGATGAATGTGAGGAATGAACGAGTGAACGGAAGGATGAATGAAAGAATGGCTGAATGAGAAAATATATGCATGGGTGAATGAGGGAGTGAGAGAATAACTGAATTAATGAGTGAGTGAATGGATGAATGAGTGAGTGAATGAATGAATGAGTGAGTGAATGAATTAATGAGTGAGTGAATGAATGAATGAGTGAGTGAATGAATGAATGAGTGAGTGAATGAATGAATGAGTGAGCGAATGAATGAATGAGTGAGTGAATGAATGAATGAGTGAGTGAATGAATGAATGAGTGAGCGAATGAATGCAGTAATGAATGAATGGATGATGTAATGAGTGAATGAACGAATGAATGGATGGATGAAGGAATGAATGAATAAAAGTCAGATTCACTATGGAACAAATATATATCAAATAAAAATTCACTGTAAAACAAATTGAAGAGCATAAACAAATAATCCCAACAATAAACATCAACAAAACAAACTATAAAAACAATAAACATAAACAAAAACAAACTATCTAATAATAAACATCAACAAAAACAAACTATCTAATAATAAACATCAACAAAAACAGTGACATTAAATAGATATGAAATTCCGCAAAAAACAGCAATACAGAAAAACATTAAAAAATAAATAAAAAAAAAAAAAAAAAAAAAAAGAAGCAAAAAAACAACGAACAATTAAAAAACTTGAAATGGAATTTGAATGAGTTCACGTATCGGTGCAGTGTGGAGAGATGAGGAGGAAGGAGAGAGGAAAAAGAAAGAGACGAAGCAGGAAAGAAGAAAGGAGAGAGAGAAGGAAGAAAAGAGAGGAGAGAGATAAGGAAGAAAAGAGAGGAGAAAGAGATAAGGAAGAAGAGAGAGGAGAGAGATAAGGAAGATAAGAGAGGAGAGAGATAAGGGGGAAAAGAGAGGAGAGAGAGATAAGGAAGAAGAGAGAGGAGAGAGATAAGGGGGAAAAGAGAGGAGAGAGATAAGGAAGAAGAGAGAGGAGAGAGATAAGGAAGAAGAGAGAGGAGAGAGATAAAGAAGAAAAGAGAGTCTTGAGCTTTTCAAGAGCTGCAGAGAGAAAGCTTAACAATGCAGCGCTGTTATAGGGTTTGGGTTGTGTGTGAGGTTGGGATTGCGTCTGTAATAACGACAATAAAAAATAAACATATTTCAAATAATAATCGAAACAATAATGAAAAATTTTTATTTGTGAAGCGCCCAGACAGTTACCTAAGCGTTCCATCGTGGTGTGAGGATGGTGTTTGAAGGTTTGAGCTGTGAGGTTTGTGTTAAGAACGTAAAAAGTTTGGTTTTTAATGTGATCTTGTATAAGGGATGTGATCTTGTATGAAGGATGTGATCTTGTATGAAGGATGTGATCTTGTATGAAGGATGTGATCTTGTATGAAGGATGTGATCTTGTATGAAGGATGTGATCTTGTATGAAGGATGTGATCTTGTATAAGGGGTGTGATCTTGTATGAAGGATGTGATCTTGTATGAAGGATGTGATCTTGTATGAAGGATGTGATCTTGTATGAAGGATGTGATCTTGTATGAAGGATGTGATCTTGTATGAAGGATGTGATCTTGTGTGAAGGATGTGATCTTGTATGAAGGATGTGATCTTGTATGAAGGATGTGATCTTGTATGAAGGATGTGATCTTGTATGAAGGATGTGATCTTGTATGAAGGATGTGATCTTGTATGAAGGATGTGATCTTGTATGAAGGATGTGATCTTGTATGAAGGATGTGATCTTGTGTGAAGGATGTGATCTTGTATGAAGGATTTGATCTTGTATGAAGGATGTGATCTTGTATGAAGGATGTGATCTTGTATGAAGGATGTGATCTTGTATGAAGGATGTGATCTTGTATGAAGGATGTGATCTTGTATGAAGGATGTGATCTTGTATGAAGGATGTGATCTTGCATGAAGGATGTGATCTTGTATGAAGGATGTGATCTTGTATGAAGGATGTGATCTTGCATGAAGGATGTGATCTTGTGTGAAGGATGTGATCTTGTATGAAGGATGTGATCTTGTATGAAGGATGTGATCTTGTATGAAGGATGTGATCTTGTGTGAAGGATGTGATCTTGTATGAAGGATGTGATCTTGTATGAAGGATGTGATCTTGTATGAAGGATGTGATCTTGTATGAAGGATGTGATCTTGTATGAAGGATGTGATCTTGTATGAAGGATGTGATCTTGTATGAAGGATGTGATCTTGTATGAAGGATGTGATCTTGTATGAAGGATGTGATCTTGTATGAAGGATGTGATCTTGTATGAAGGATGTGATCTTGTATGAAGGATGTGATCTTGTATGAAGGATGTGATCTTGTATGAAGGATGTGATCTTGTATGAAGGATGTGATCTTGTATGAAGGATGTGATCTTGTATGAAGGATGTGATCTTGTATGAAGGATGTGATCTTGTATAAGGGATGTGATCTTGTATAAGGGATGTGATCTTGTATGAAGGATGTGATCTTGTATAAAGGATGTGATCTTGTATGAAGGATGTGATCTTGTATGAAGGATGTGATCTTGTATGAAGGATGTGATCTTGTATGAAGGATGTGATCTTGTATGAAGGATGTGATCTTGTATGAAGGATGTGATCTTGTATGAAGGATGTGATCTTGTATGAAGGATGTGATCTTGTATGAAGGATGTGATCTTGTATGAAGGATGTGATCTTGTATGAAGGATGTGATCTTGTATGAAGGATGTGATCTTGTATGAAGGATGTGATCTTGTATGAAGGATGTGATCTTGTATGAAGGATGTGATCTTGTATGAAGGATGTGATCTTGTATGAAGGATGTGATCTTGTATGAAGGATGTGATCTTGTATGAAGGATGTGATCTTGTATGAAGGATGTGATCTTGTATGAAGGATGTGATCTTGTATGAAGGATGTGATCTTGTATGAAGGATGTGATCTTGTATGAAGGATGTGATCTTGCATGAAGGATGTGATCTTGTATGAAGGATGTGATCTTGTATGAAGGATGTGATCTTGTGTGAAGGATGTGATGGGGGTTCTTGATGGAGTGTTAAGGATGTGTGGAAGTGCATTGGAAGTGATCTCAATATGGGAATTGTCTCAGGAATGGTTGTTTGCACGGCTTCTGGGAGGCGTGTAAGCAGTGCTTGAGTCTTTCAGTCATGCCTGT
>OX387247.1:12186685-12199185 GCA_947562095.1 Branchellion lobata
TCTGCCTTTAATGTTTTTGTAGTTCTCATCAAACCAGATTAACGTCAACGTGTGCTTCTCAACTCGACTTTTTGTTTAAAGCAAAGGTTGACATCCGACTTCCATATCCACATTTTTATCCATCTTTTTTTTTAACTTCGAGTTTCTACCTCAAATGAGCATTTTCATTCCAAGTTGATATTTTTATTCAAATTAATTACAATACAATACAATACAAAAACGAATATTATTATAGTGGCATCAACCCCATAGAGTTTCGAGGCCATTAATTAATTTATTTTAATTATTTATTAATTTTATTCAAATTATTTAATTATTTTTGTTTTTATTTATTTTCCTTCTTTCTCAGGTGGCCATCAAAATCATCGACAAACTTCAACTCGTCAAGTCCGACGTCATCAAGGTGTTGTGATGTTTGTTGTTGTCATGGAAATGCTCTTGTTGTTGTTGTCATGGAAATGCTCTTGTTTGCTGTTGTCGTGGAAATGCTTTTGCTGTTGTTGTCATGGAAACGCTTTTGTTGTTGATGTCATGGAGGTGTTTCTTTGTTGTTGTTGTTGTCATAGAAATTTTGTTGTTGTTGTTGTCATTAAAATGTTGTTGTTGTTGTTGTTGTTGTTGGTTGATTGTGTTGTCATTTTACTTATGGATGGCCGAATGAGTGAACATTTCGTTAATGTTTTTAAATTTGTTTCAAATAATTATCCAGGTTATTCTTTCAACATTTTTACAATTTTTTTACAATACTAAAAACAATAACAACAACAACAACAGCAGCAGCAACAACAAAAACTACAAAAACAATAATAATAATAATAATAATAATAATAATAATAATAATAATAATAATAATAATAAAAATAATAATAATAATAAAAATAAAAATAATAAAAATAAATTAAATAAAAATAAAAATAATAATAATAATAAAAATAAAAATAAAAATAAAAATAATAATAATAATAATAATAATAATAATAATAATAATAATAATAATAATAATAATAATAATAATAATAATAATAATAATAATAATAATAATAATAATAATAATAATAATAATAATAATAATAATAATAATAATAATAATAATTAATAATAATAATAATAATAATAATAATAATAATAATAATAATAATAATAATAATACTATCTATATTATTAATAATTATTTTCATAATCCTCATTTCAATTTTCCTTCTTCACCCCTCCCAGGTGTACCGGGAGATTGAAATAATGAAGACGTTACACCATCCCAACATAGGTCAGTTGTGGAAGGCAGCCCACATGCAACACCAACCCAATTGTCCTTATAGTGGCGCTAACCCCCTAGAGCCTCGAAACCACTCGAAAAATATTATTATTGTTTTTATTGGTATTATTATTACTATTATTATTATTACTAGAAAAATCAAAATTAATTTTCAAAGAGAAAATAGACTGTGATGATAATGGCGAGTCAGGGGGAATACCTTTCATACTGTATATTATTATTATTATTATTATTATTATTATTATTATTATTATTATTATTATTATTATTATTATTATTATTATTATTATTATTATTATTATTATTATTATTATTATTATTATTATTATTATTATTATTATTATTATTATTATTATTATTATTATTATTATTATTATTATTATTATTATTATTTTTATTATTATTATTATTATTATTATTATTATTATTATTACTATTATTATTATTATTATTATTAATATTATTATTATTATTATTATTATTATTATTATTATTATTATTATTATTATTATTATTATTATTATTATTATTATTATTATTATTATTATTATTATTATTATTATTATTATTATTATTATTATTATTATTATTATTATTATTATTATTATTATTATTATTATTATTATTATTATTATTATTATTATTATTATTATTATTATTATTATTATTATTATTATTATTATATTGTTATTGTGTTCATATATATTGATTGTTCATATTTCTTTCGTTTTGTTTCTTGCCAGCGTTTGTCTTTCAAAACCATCTTCAAACGACCTAAACGACCCCTTTACTGTAAGAAGTAGGGTGAGGATAAGGGTTGGAGTAAGGGTTGGTTTGGAGGCAGAGGTTAGACTTAAGGTCAGGGTTAGAGTGAAGGTTAGGGTTAGAATAAGGGTTAGGGTTAGAGTAAAGGTTAAGGTTAGAGTGAGGGTTAGGGTTAGAGTGAGGGTTAGGGTTAGAAATAGGATTAGAGTTATAGTTAGGGTTAGGGCTGAAGTGGTAGTCAGAGCAAAGTTTGGTGAGTCATCAGTTCTGAGGGAACAGCACGATCAAAAACAATCCACAACGTGTTTGGATGTTTTCATGGCGACATTCGACTTCAAAAAGAGTCGAAAACGAAGTATTGTTCTTTTAAGCACACTTACAGTGGTACAAATGCAACGTAGGAATTCTTCAGCTCATTCTGGTCAGATTGACATATTCATACGGCTCTATAGGGTAGTACTCTGAAATAGTACCATAGGTTAGTACTACAGGTTAGTACCATAGGTTAGTGCTATAGGTTAGTACTATAAAAGAGTACTATAGGGCAGTACTGAGAAGTGCTGAATGTACCAATCTAGACTGAACATCAAAATCATCACCCAATTGCGATCAGCACCCTCCATCACACCTTTCATTACTACTTTAATTACCTATTAAATTACAAGCACCAATTAAAATCGCCAATAAATCTTCCAATTAACAGTGCGGAGTGTCCATTAAAGCTCTCATTACAAATTAAAGGCGTTAGTTACGACTATAACCGCCAAATAAGCTCTAATTAGCCGTATAATTACCCAATTAAAGTTTAATCACCTTTCTAAATACCAATTAAAGTTTAATTACCTGTATAAATACCAATTACAGTTTAATCACTTGTATAAATACCAATTAAAGTTTAATTACCTGTATAAATACCAATTAGAGTTTAATTACCTGTATAAATACCAATTAAAGATTAATTACTTGTAAAATCCTAATTAAAATCTTTAATGACCACTTTGTAAGGCCATTGTAGGAGCTTTGATGGATGCTTTATAGGCAGCGAGTTTGAGTTTATTTTTAACGACGTGTTGTGTGCATGGAGGTGGATGATGTGATATATGGATGATATGGTATATGGATGATGTGATATATGGATGATATGGTATATGGATGATATGATATATGGATGATATGGTATATGGATGATATGATATATGGATGATATGGTATATGGATGATGTGGTATATGGATGATATGGTATATGGATGATGTGGTATATGGATGATATAGTATATGGATGATGTGATATATGGATGATATGGTATATGGATGATGTGATATATGGATGATATGGTATATGGATGATGTGATATATGGATGATATGGTATATGGATGATGTGATATATGGATGATATGGTATATGGATGATATGATATATGGATGATATGGTATATGGATGATGTGGTATATGGATGATATGGTATATGGATGATATGGTATATGGATGATATGGTATATGGATGATGTGATATATGGATGATATGGTATATGGATGATGTGATATATGGATGATATGGTATATGGATGATATGGTATATGGATGATGTGATATATGGATGATATGGTATATGGATGATGTGGTATATGGATGGTATGGTATATGGATGATGTGATATATGGATGATATGGTATATGGATGATGTGGTATATGGATGGTATGGTATATGGATGATATGGTATATGGATGATGTGGTATATGGATGATATGGTATATGGATGATATGGTATATGGATGATGTGGTATATGGATGATGTGGTATATGGATGGTATAGTATATGGATGATATGGTATATGGATGATGTGGTATATGGATGATATGGTATATGGATGATATGGTATATGGATGATGTGGTATATGGATGATATGGTATATGGATGATATGGTATATGGATGATATGGTATATGGATGATATGGTATATGGATGATGTGATATATGGATGATATGGTATATGGATGATATGGTATATGGATGATATGGTATATGGATGATGTGATATATGGATGATATGGTATATAGATGATGTGATATATGGATGAAAGGTTTTAATGTGTTGTGTGGTTTGAAATGTCACGTGGTTTGATGTGTTGTGTGGTTTGAAGTGTTGTGTGGTTTGGTGTGTTGTGTGGTTTGGTGTGTTATGTGGTTTGGTGTGTTATGTGGTTTAGTGTGTTATGTGGTTTGGTGTGTTATGTGGTTGGTGTGTTATGTGGTTTGACCTGATAGGTACTTTATGAGATATGTGGTTTGACCTGATAGGTACTTTATGAGATATGTCGTTTGGTATGGAAAGTATTAGGACGTGGTGATTAATGTTTGATGGCCATGAGGAGAAAATGTAGGAATTGAGCTGGTGGGGTGATGCTGTTGTGAACGTTTTATTTATGGGGGAGTGGTGGGAAGGTGATGAGTGAGGGAGGGGTGGGAGGGTGATGAGTGAGGGAGGAGTGGGAGGGTGATGAGTGAGGGAGGGGTGGGAGGGTGATGAGTGAGGGAGGAGTGGAAGGGTGATGAGTGAGGAAGGGGTGGGAGGGTGATGACTTCGAGAGGGGTGGGAAGGTGATGAGTGAGGGAGGAGTGGGAGGGTGATGAGTGAGGGAAGAGTGGGAGGGTGATGAGTGAGGGAGGAGTGGGAGGGTGATGTAATATTAGTAGCATAAAAATAACTTGAAATTGAAACTGAAGTGATTCAGTGCTGTGATGTGATGACCTATTTTTAAACTTCATTTGCAATCTTATTTATTATCCGCTGAGTCATTCCTCCGTTTTTTTTTCACAACTTTCCTTCTTCTTTTGCTCCTCCCATCCGCTCTTTCAAAGTTTCTTTATAATTTTAAAAGAGTTTAACCCATTCATCTATCCATTCACTTATCTACCTGTCCACCCCTCCGTTCATTTATCTATCCGTTTTTCCATCCATCCGTCCATCCATTCATCCACCCATTTATCCATCCGTTCATCCATCCATCCATCAATCCATCCATCCGTCCATCCATCCATCCATCATTCCATCCATCATCCGCCCATCCTTACACTTGATCATTTATTCATCCGTCCATCCTGCTCCAGTCAAGCTGTACGAAGTGATTGAGGAGCTGCCGATGATCTACATCGTTATGGAGTATGCCGACAAAGGTGGGCGGTGGAGAGAAGGAAAGAAGGAGTGAATGATGAATTGATGAAGGAATGAAAAAAAGAATGATTGAAGGAAAGAAAAAAGGAATAATTGAATGAAAAAAAGAAGGAATGAATAAAGGAATGAGAAAATAAAAAAATGAAGGAATGAAAGAATGAAAAAAAATGAAGGAATGAAAGAATGAAAGAAAATGAAGGAATGAAAGAATGAAAGAATGAACAAATGAAGGAATGAAAAGTGAATGATCATTGGAGGCATGAACGAGTGAATTAGTGAATGGATGAGTTAGCAAGGTGGGAAGAAGTCTTCAGTTTTGAAATGAATGTTGAAAACGATTTTAATGAGCTTGAAAAAAACTAATGAAGTCGTAAGAAAAATAATGACTATAGGAAACTGTTGAATCCAAAAAAAAAATAATTAATTAATTAATTAATTAATTAAAAAGAATTTTCAATTTGAAAAAATATAAATATAATTTTTTTTTCAAAATGGAAAATAAAGCTAAGAAAATTGAAAAAAGTAATTAAAATGAAAAAAAACTAAAATAAACTTTGTTCAAAAGATGAAAAAAAAAGAAAAAAAAAATTAAAATAGAAAAAAAAACCTAAAATAAAATATTTAAAAAAATATTCAAAAAAATGCAAACTTTAGGTTGAATTTGAAAGCCTATAATAATAATATAATATAATATAATAAGCCTAATGAGTCTATAAATAGAGAAAGAGGCATGGATGGTACCTTCCTAGAAAGTTCTTTGGGCTTCTGAGAAAAATATTAACAGGCCTTGAAAGGCTCGGCTGGTTGTCCAATGGAATTTGATAAGCTCTAATGAGATTAAGAGAGCTCTAATGAGCTTTAGAGAGCTCTAATACAATACTTTACAATACAATACAATACAATACAATACAATACAATATAATACAATACAATACAATACAATACAATACAATACAATACAATACAATACAATACAATACAATACAATACAATACAATACAATACAATACAATACAATACAATACAATACAATACAATACAATACAATACAATACAATACAATACAATACAATACAATACAATACAATACAATACAATACAATACAATACAATACAATACAATACAATACAATACAATACAATACAATACAATACAATACAATACAATACAATACAATACAATACAATACAATACAATACAATACAATACAATACAATACAATACAATACAATACAATACAATACAATACAATACAATACAATACAATACAATAAAATACAATAAAATGCAATAAAATACAATACAATACAATACAATACGATAAAATATAATACAATACAATACAATAAAATACAATACAATACAATACAATACAATACAATACAATACAATACAATACAATACAATACAATACAATACAATACAATACAATACAATACAATACAATACAATACAATACAATACAATACAATAAAATACAATAAAATGCGATGCAACACAAGACAATACAAATAAGAATATTATTATAGTGGCATTAACCCCGTAAAGTTTTGAAACCACAAAACGAGATTTAATGACGTTTGAAAAGATTTGCTGACATACGATGAGCATTGAAAGGTCTTCTTAGCTTCACTAAAGTTTCTGCCTCACCGAACTGAAAAAAGTTTCAATGAAGTTTGAAAGAAATAAGTGATGAAAGTTTCAATACTAATGAACTTTTTAGGTGAAATATTCGACTACATAGTCAGTAAGGTGAAACTGACAGAGGAAGACGCCAGAAGGAAGTTCAGACAGGTTGGTGGTGGTGTTGGTGGTGGTGGTAGAGGTGGTGGTAGAGGTGGTTTTGGTGGTGGTGGTGGTGTTGGTGCTGTTGGTGTTGGTGTTGGTGGTGGTGGTGGTGTTAGTGGTGTTGTTGGTGTTGGTGTTGTTGGTGGTGGTGGTGGTGGTGTTGGTGTTGTTGGTGTTGGGGTTGGTGGTGTTAGTGGTGTTAGTGGTGTTGTTGTTGTTGGTGGTGGTGGTGGTGGTGGTGTTGGTGTTGTTGGTGTTGTTGGTGGTGGTGGTGGTGATGTTGGTGTTGTTGTTGGTGGTGGTGGTGGTGTTGTTGGTGATGGTGTTGTTGGTGTTGGTGTTGTTGGTGGTGGTGTTGTTGTTGGTGGTGGTGGTGGTGTTGGTGTTTTTGTTGGTGGTGGTGGTGGTCAAAGTTCAATGAATTCACCAACAATTTGAATTTCGATATAATCACAATTCCTCCCCCTGAGAAGTTGTTGTCAGCGGTGGAGTACTGTCACAGAAACAACATCGTGCATCGGGATTTGAAGGTGGTGACGTTCGCGGTTGTATGGCTGAGTGGTTGGAGGAGGGAAGTATTGAATGTGTATGCGTTCGATGCACACACACACACACACACACACACACACACACACACACACACACACACACACACACACACACACACACACACACACACACACACACACACACACACACACACACACAAACACACACACACACACACACACACACACACACACACACACACACACACACACACACACACACACACACAAACACAGACACAAACACACACACACAAACACAACAAAAATATCCGACGCCACACAAACATAACAAAACAACCAAACAAAAAAGAGAATAATTTTTTCCACTCCGCACACTTACGAACAAGACAACCGCACACAGCCTCACGAGAACCTCTTCCCACCCACAGGTGGAGAATCTTTTGTTGGACAGAAGGGGTCAAGTAAAAATATGTGACTTTGGCTTCAGTAACCGCTACAAGACTTCCTCCCTTTTGGACACCTTTTGTGGCAGTCCTCCTTATGCGGCTCCTGAGCTCTTCAGAGGTGCTGACAACAACGACATCATCAACAGTGTGATTACTAACGACTGCGACACCACCACCTCCCGCAACACAGCTAAAACAACGACAATAAAAATAACACCCCAAAAAAACAAAACCCCCACAACAACACAACAACGACAACATCACAACAAACCTCAACAATAACAACACCATGAACACATCACAACAATCTCCGACAACAACAAAAACACTACAATAAACCACAATAACACAACAATTCCCAACAAGAACAACACCACAACAAACTCCAACAGCAACAACACAACAAACCACAACAACAACACCACAAACCACAACAACAACATAACAAACCTCAACCACACCACAACAAACCACAACAACAACACCACAAACACCAACAACAACACCACAAAGGGGACAGGTACGTGGGCCCTGAAGTGGATGTATGGAGCCTTGGAGTGGTTCTCTTCACCTTCCTCACAGGAACCCTGCCCTTTGACGGCAAGACTCTACAGGTCAACATGCAACATGCAACACGCAACATGCAACATGCAACATTCAACATGCAACATGCGACATGCAACATCAACGTTTGACATTCAACAGCAAAATTTAAAACCAACACCGTTTCCTTCGACTACAAACAACTTTCCTTACAAAACCACAAAATAAACTTCACAAAATCAACCCAAGGCTCAAAATAAACAACAAAATCTAACAAAATTTTTATCACACCACACCACACCACACCACACCACACCACACCACACCACACCACACCACACCACACCACACCACACCACACCACACCACACCACACCACACCACACCACACCACACCACACCACACCACACCACACCACACCACACCACACCACACCACACCACACCACACCACACCACACCACACCACACCACACCACACCACACCACACTACACCACACCACACCACACCACACCACACCACACCCTACCACACCACACCACACCACACCACACTACACCACACCACACCACACCACACCACACCACACCACACCCTACCACACCACACCACACCACACCACACCCCGTCACACCACACCACACCACACCACACCACACCACACCCTACCACACCACACCACACCACACCACACCACACCACACCCCACCACACCCCATCACACCACACCATACAGGAGTTAAAGGTTAAGGTGCTGGATGGTCGCTTCAGGACTCCTCACCACGTGAGTGTGCAGGCTGAAGTCTTTCTCAGAAGGTTCTTGAGACCCAAACCACGTGAGAGAATCACTCTTGAGGTGGGTGGGTGATGAGTGAGTGATGAGTGGGTAGGTTGAGTGAATGAGTTGGATTGTGTTGGATTTTAGTTGGGTTGGGTGCTTGGTCGGTGAGTGGTGGTTGACGAATGGGTGTGAAAAAATATAATGAATAAATGAATAGACCAGTGGATGGATAGATGGATGGATGGATGGATGGATGGATGGATGGATGGATGGATAGATGAATGAATAGATGAGTAAATGAGTAGGTGTGAAAGGGTATAAATGGATATATGAATGCACATGAAACACCACCCTTCAGCATGCACTGAAGGATGATTGGTTGAACAAGGGATACCTCACAACCCCTCGATTCTCATTGGGCAGTACTGCTGAGGAGGTCAACCATGAAATATTAGGTCGTGCTTCACTGTCATTGAATCACCTCCAATTAATACAATTGAAGGTAGTGAAAGATCTTGTAACGGCTAATCAGAATGTATGCATAGTGCACTTTGTATGTTTGTATCTTCTGAAACTTTTTTGCCGTCTTCTATGACGTTGTTTTTTTGAACTATGATGACACTGATGACGTTTTTGTTTTGAACTATGATGACGTTGATGAGTTTAATGAGGTTGATGACGTTGATGAGTTTAATGAGGTTGATGACGTTGATGAGTTTAATGAGGTTGATGACGTTGATGAGTTTAATGAGGTTGATGACGTTGATGAGTTTAATGAGGTTGATGACGTTGATGAGTTTAATGAGGTTGATGACGTTGATGAGTTTAATGAGGTTGATGAAAAGTCAAATAATTAATTGAGTAACTAATTTCAATCTTTCCACCCCTCACAGACAAGATGGAGGCCATGGGGCATCGAAGAGAGGAGGTTTCAGACGCGGTAGTTAGACGAACCTTCAACCCTCTCCACGCCAGCTACCTCTTCCTGCAAGAACTCATGCCCAGCCCCCACAAAACCACCTCACCTGTCAGTGTGTTGTTTGTTGTTGTTTCTTTGAAATGCTGATGTTGTTTTTATTTTGTTGTTTGATGTTGTTTGTTGTTTTTGTTTGATGTTGTTGTTTGATGTTGTTGTTCGATGTTGTTGTTTGTTGTTGTTGTTTGATGTTGTTGTTTGATGTTGTTGTTTGATGTTGTTGTTTGATGTTGTTGTTTGATGTTGTTGTTGTGGTTTTTTGTTGTTGTTTGATGTTGTTGTTTGTTGTTGTTGTTTGATGTTGTTGTTTGATGTTGTTGTTTGATGTTGTTGTTTGTTGTTGTTGTTTGTTGTTGTTGTTTGATGTTGTTGTTTGATGTTGTTGTTTGATGTTGTTGTTTGATGTTTGTTGTTTTTTGTTGTTGTTTGATGTTGTTTGTTGTTGTTATTTGTTGTTTTTGTTTGTTGTTTTTGTTTGTTGTTGTTCTTTGTTGTTTTTGTTTGTTCTTTTTGTTTGATGTTTGTAATTTGTTGTTTTTGTTTGTTGTTGTTGTTGTTTGTTGTTTGTTGCTTTTGTTTGATGTTGTTGGTTATGAAAAAAATATTCGAATTGATTTTACATCTTCCAACTTCGTTCTTTCATTTATCTTGATGGATTTTTAAATAATTGAAAAAAATAAAATTTAAAAATAACCAATTAACTAATAAGATAATTGGCCAGTCAATTCCAATCTCCCACCATTGAAAACCCGATCTAAGGTGACGGTAGGAAGTGTAAAAAGAGACAACGCTGGCATGGTGCCAGAAAAACATAACCACGTGACCAAACAGCCTTTGACGTCAGGAGTTGAAGCAACCAATAAGAAGACGGGAAATCGCCCATCGAGCAAAAGTCCCACCAATCAAGATTCAAAATTTGAGGCCATCCTCTCACTACTTCCTCCTCCGCCCGTGGAAAACCACAAAACTCCACGCCACCTGCCTTCACCTCCTTCCATGCAACCATCCATGCAACCATCCATGCAACCATCCATGCAACCATCCATGCAACCATCCATGCAACCATCCATGCAACCATCCATGCAACCATCCATTCAACCTTCAGTTGTAACATCTCCCATACAACCAAACCTACAGCCTCCTACACAATCGCCCATACAATCAACATCCATACCACCGCTTGCAGAAACACCCAGGCGTTCTTTGACACATACACCCATACAATCACCCATCCACCTACCCATACATTTACCCACCCAGTTACCCATCAACACACCCATAAAATTCCCCGTCAAAACCCCCTTGCAAACACCCTTCCAAACACCCATACAAACTCCTATGCATACACCCAGAGAGACACCCACACCTACTCTCACACCCACACCCACACAGTCAACCACACAAACACCAGTACAATCAGCAAGACAAACACCCATACAATCTCCTCTAAATACATCTACTCCACCAGCAATACAGCTTTCAACACACCCTTTCACACAACTACCCAAACAAATACACACGCAGTCATCCACGCATACACCAACAGAACCACCCATACAGTCAATGATACAAATACACACACCAACAGAACCACCCATACATTCAATGATACAAATACACACACCCACACGTACAAGCAAAGATCTGCCAATACACTCCATGGTGCAGCTCCCAACATCTTCAAAATCTTCATCATCTTCTTCTTACCAAGGTTCCAACCATCCAATCTCAATTTTCTTAACACGGACAATCTATCTTAAAACCATCAACCACCCCCCTTCACCCCTTCCTCTCTTCCACCCCTTCCCTCCTTTCACCCCCTCCCCCTCTCCATCCCCCTAAAGGAAACCCTCTTCCCGACAGCAGACCTCCTTCACCCATCAAAGCCTCTCACGTGGTGCTCATAGAAACAAGCAACAACAACAACAACCCGAACAACAACCTCAATAGTAACAACCTCGACAACAATTCCAACAACAACAACAACAACCTCAACAACAACACACCTACACAAAACGGTTTCTTCTTTTCCACCCTTCCCAAGCCTCTCTCAAACTCCAAATCAAGCCGCCACTCCAGTAATTGTGGTGGTGGTGGTGGTGGTGGTGGTGGTGGTGGTGGCCGTTGTAATGAATATGTTTCTTTAAAAGCGCCTTTGAACCATGGCCAAAATGCTCTTCAGGAATGCACTGATCACGCTAGATTGGATAGTGATGGTAGTGGGCGTGAATGATG
>OX387247.1:12204185-12214185 GCA_947562095.1 Branchellion lobata
ATATGAACATCAACAACAAACAAATCAACATAGACAAACACAACATTTCGAAATCATTGAGCGGTGGCAACAGCTTCAACAAAAACAACACTTTCACCAACAGCAGCAACAACAAAACCAATAATATTATAAATAGTAACACCATAAACAGCAATATTATAAATAGCAATACTATAAATAGTAATAATATAAATAGCAACATGACCAACAGCACCATGTACCTCAGTGCAACCAGCAACAAGACCTTCCCGCTCAGGAAAAACCCAGTGAAACGTCTTCTCTCCAACATGTTCGGCAGGAACAAGAACTGAAATGAGAAGCAAGAAACCGTGGAGTTCAACTGATTGTGGAGTTGTTGTGTGATCAACTGATTGTGGAGTTGTTGTGTGATCAACTGATTGTGGAGTTGTTGTGTGTTCAACTGATTGTGGAGTTGTTGTGTGATCAACTGATTGTGGAGTTGTTGTGTGATCAACTGATTGTGGAGTTGTGTGATCAACTGATTGTGGAGTTGTTGTGTGATCAACTGATTGTGGAGTTGTTGTGTGATCAACTGATTGTGGAGTTGTTGTGTGTTCAACTGATTGTGGAGTTGTTGTGTGATCAACTGATTGTGGAGTTGTTGTGTGATCAACTGATTGTGGAGTTGTTGTGTGTTCAACTGATTGTGGAGTTGTTGTGTGATCAACTGATTGTGGAGTTGTTGTGTGATCAACTGATTGTGGAGTTGTTGTGTGTTCAACTGATTGTGGAGTTGTTGTGTGATCAACTGATTGTGGAGTTGTTGTGTGATCAACTGATTGTGGAGTTGTTGTGTGATCAACTGATTGTGGAGTTGTTGTGTGATCAACTGGTTGTGGAGTTGTTGTGTGATCAACTGATTGTGGAGTTGTTGTGTGATCAACTGATTGTGGAGTTGTTGTGTGATCAACTGATTGTGGAGTTGTTGTGTGATCAACTGATTGTGGAGTTGTTGTGTGATCAACTGATTGTTGAGTTGTTGTGTGATCAACTGATTGTGGAGTTGTTGTGTGTTCAACTGATTGTGGAGTTGTTGTGTGATCAACTGATTGTGGAGTTGTTGTGTGATCAACTGGTTGTGGAGTTGTTGTGTGATCAACTGATTGTGGAGTTGTTGTGTGTTCAACTGAGTGTGGAGTGTTGTGTGATCAACTGATTGTGGAGTTGTTGTGTGATCAAATGGTTGTAGAGTTGTTGTGTGTTCAACTGATTGTGGAGTTGTTGTGTGATCAACTGATTGTGGAGTTGTTGTGTGATCAACTGATTGTGGAGTTGTTGTGTGATCAACTGATTGTGGAGTTGTTGTGTGATCAACTGATTGTGGAGTTGTTGTGTGATCAACTGATTGTGGAGTTGTTGTGTGATCAACTGATTGTGGAGTTGTTGTGTGTTCAACTGATTGTGGAGTTGTTGTGTGATCGACTGATTGTGGAGTTGTTCACTTAGGACTAATATTTGTAATCAATTAATTCGGAATCATTAATAATAATTAATTCAATTATAAATTAATTGGGAGTTCATAAATGACTTACAAATTCACTAATTATCTGATTTCCATGCTGACTTAATGGCTCTTTTCCACATTTAATTGTTTGATTAATGTATGAAGGATGGAAAAGCAGGTGTCATCGATTGATTAATGACTGAACGGCTTATAACTGGATGAGGATTGATGTAATCAGGTCAAACTTCCGTTGTGACCTGTTTAGATCTGATTTTGTTTTCAATGTGTGATTGTCAAAATTTTATATTTTGCTTAAGTGATCATCATTCTCAGATTTAATCTTTTTTTACTTATAATTTTCAAAATTGTTGTTACTTTTCATTTATTTAATCATTTTTAAAATTACTAATTAAATTTTTTAAGTGAACCAATCTAAAATTAAAAAGAAAGAAAGAATAATTTCAACCATTAATGCTATTAAACATGAAAACCACCCACCACCATTCCACCCCCATCGAGACTTGAAATGTATTATGCGTATATTTTCAACTTTATTTTATATCTTTATTGAGTTATTACGATTTTTATTTTATTAATTAATTTAATCATAATTGATGATAATAAAATTACTTATGAAATATGGTTGCATGGTTTCTTCTTTCATACAACTTCTTATCAGCTCTACCTTTTCAATATCAATATTTTTATCAACTTTTTCATTTTTATTTGCCAATTCAACACTCAACCAGTTCACTTCAACCGCTTTTGTTGTTTTTAATTTCAATTTTGAAATTCAAAACAACAAATTCAAAAGACTTAACTTCCAAGTTAAAAAATTTTTTTTCCAAATTATTTACATGATTGCTTGAAATGGCGTTGTTGGAAGTCCCCACGTATTGGAGCCAACCACCCCACACACTTCTCATCCAAACCTTTTGGTAAAAGTTGACTTTTATGCAGCTCAAACTTTCCACTTTTCTTTTCAATTTTTAAATACCATGGGTTCTTTTTTCCATTTTTGTATCATCCTACTTTGTATCATCCTACTTTGTATCATCCTACTTTGTATCATCCTACTTTGTATCATCCTACTTTTTATCATCCTACTTTGTATCATCCTACTTTGTATCATCCTACTTTGTATCATCCTACTTTGTATCATCTTATTTTGTATCATCTTATTTTGTATCATCTTATTTTGTATCATCTTACTTTGTATCATCTTATTTTGTATCATCTTATTTGTATAATTTTATTTTGTATCAATCTTCATAAATCAAACATTCTTATATCAGACTTTTTAATAAAAAATGTTTACATCAAATATTACATATATTTTATATATATATCAACTTTTTATGTCACTTTTTTTGTATCTTATCATTTTAGTATCTTTATATCTCGTGAAAACATGATGTTCGTTGTTTGACACGCATTTGAAGTATTCAGCCTGCAATAAGCCTTCGAGGCGGGACCAGACTGCAAATATCAGCGGAATCTGCTCACTTGAGGGATGTACAGAAAACAATTGAAATGTCTACTCGGACTCGAGTACAAGTAGACTAAATGTACGCAAAATGTAGACTATGGAGCATACTGATTTCATAGGATGTTGAATCTGATTGAGTCTAACTGCTCGACCTATCAAACACAAGCTAATTGATAGAAAACCGACACACTGATGTGGATGACTGCTTTATTATTGCTTTGTTGAGTTCTTCAGCTAACTAATTGTGTAATTCAAAAATCAATAACTGCCAAGAAAAGTCGATTCTGACTAGCACATGTCGCTGTGACAGCCTTCAACGGCATCAGCAGCGTTCGATGTTTGAACTAGTGAGGTCACGCCTCCCTGCTTGAATCTCAATTTAGTTTTAATATTTTGAAAATACGTTTTTTTTCTTCTTAAATTCTTTTGAAAATCAATTTTTTAAGTTTTTATTCCATTTGCAGCACGTTTTAATCATTTTTATTTCAAAAACACTTTTGAGGCATTTGAAACAGTTTATAACACTCGTCGTCTCAGTTGTGGAATCCTTCTTATCTTCAACCCAAATTGTTCCCTACACATCCTAATTCATTTCCTCTCTTTGCAAACTGTCTCTCCCTTTGGAACCGCAAATAAACCTCTTTCCTTCAAGCCTTTCAACTATTTAACAAACAAATTTTGACCCGGAGTTGAGATGGGCTGGTGAACAAGTATTGAAAAGTCCCTGCAAAGATGAACCACAAATAGGCCATTTGTCAACAGGAAGATATTTTCAAATAAAATCTGACTTTTAATCCGTTTTGTTTATTTAAGCTACTTTTTTACTATTTTTTTATTCAAGTACCCACTCTGTGAACTTTTAAAAGCGCCCCAGAAAAGCGGTTTCACTCGTTTTTAACGTCCAAATGCCACATCACATCCCTAAAACTAAATCCTTTCTCCTCTGCAAGCAACATCAACCACTCCAGGCAGACCTTCTCATCAATGCCACCTCACCACGGTGGCTTGGTTCAACGGGGAGTGGTCAGAAACCTTATGCAACGCACCACACCACACGACTTCTCCAACAGCAAACAACGGGTTCGAACCGTATTGACGCAGACCACAGCAAGCGACTACAAACCATGCAACTTAGCTCCAAGCTGGTCTATTCCATTATAATACCGGGAAGAATGATTAACAGTCAGTTGTTCAAATAAGACATACGTTGGTGAAGCTTATTTTTCCAGTGAAACGTTATTGCTACTTTTAAATATTATTTCTATTCACAATCTTTCATTTCGTTTCGTTTTCGACATAGTTTCAATAATATTTTCTTCAGCCTTTCCAGCCCCGTCGCTTCCGATTTCAATTGGCAAAAGCCTTCATTAAAAATCTTTTATTAATCACTTCAACGCCTTCGCACTGAATATCATTTGCATCAAACATTATATAGCGGCACAACTAAGACATACTCAAGGAAAGTTACAATAGAGAGTCGTGTATATAAGGACATGCAACTTGGCATTCGGGCGTAGGAGTATACAGTGACTAACATGCAACACTAACCTAGTCTTCACTTAATTAGCTTGACTAGCTCTTCCGGAGTTTGGGACTCTTCTAGAGTGGCGTGAAGAGGCTCATGTGGTGTGGGAGGAGTTTTGTGGTGTGGGAGGAGTTGTGTGGTGTGGGAGGAGTTTTGTGGTGTGGGAGGAGTTGTGTGGTGTGGGAGGAGTTTTGTGGTGTGGGAGGAGTTGTGTGGTGTGGGAGGAGTTGTGTGGTGTGGGAGGAGTTTTGTGGTGTGGGAGGAGTTGTGTGGTGTGGGAGGAGTTGTGTGGTGTGGGAGGAGTTTTGTGGTGTGGAAGGAGTTTTGTGGTGTGGGAGGAGTTTTGTGGTGTGGGAGGAGTTTTGTGGTGTGGGAGGAGTTGTGTGGTGTGGGAGGAGTTGTGTGGTGTGGGAGGAGTTGTGTGGTGTGGGAGGAGTTTTGTGGTGTGGGAGGAGTTTTGTGGTGTGGGAGGAGTTGTGTGGTGTGGAAGGAGTTGTGTGGTGTGGAAGGAGTTGTGTGGTGTGGGAGGAGTTGTGTGGTGTGGGAGGGGTTTTGTGGTGTGGAAGGAGTTGTGTGGTGTGGGAGGAGTTTTGTGGTGTGGGAGGAGTTGTGTGGTGTGGAAGGAGTTGTGTGGTGTGGGAGGAGTTGTGTGGTGTGGGAGGAGTTTTGTGGTGTGGAAGGAGTTTTGTGGTGTGGGAGGAGTTTTGTGGTGTGGGAGGAGTTGTGTGGTGTGGAAGGAGTTGTGTGGTGTGGGAGGAGTTTTGTGGTGTGGGAGGAGTTGTGTGGTGTGGAAGGAGTTGTGTGGTGTGGGAGGAGTTGTGTGGTGTGGGAGGAGTTTTGTGGTGTGGAAGGAGTTTTGTGGTGTGGGAGGAGTTTTGTGGTGTGGGAGGAGTTTTGTGGTGTGGGAGGAGTTGTGTGGTGTGGGAGGAGTTGTGTGGTGTGGGAGGAGTTGTGTGGTGTGGGAGGAGTTTTGTGGTGTGGGAGGAGTTTTGTGGTGTGGGAGGAGTTGTGTGGTGTGGAAGGAGTTGTGTGGTGTGGGAGGAGTTGTGTGGTGTGGAAGGAGTTGTGTGGTGTGGGAGGAGTTGTGTGGTGTGGGAGGAGTTGTGTGGTGTGGAAGGAGTTGTGTGGTGTGGGAGGGGTTTTGTGGTGTGGAAGGAGTTGTGTGGTGTGGAAAGAGTTTTGTGGTGTGGGAGGAGTTTTGTGGTGTGGGAGGAGTGGTGTGGTGTGGGAGGAGTTGTGTGGTGTGGAAGGAGTTGTGTGGTGTGGGAGGAGTTGTGTGGTGTGGAAGGAGTTTTGTGGTGTGGGAGGAGTTGTGTGGTGTGGGAGGAGTTTTGTGGTGTGGGAGGAGTTTTGTGGTGTGGGAGGAGTTGTGTGGTGTGGAAGGAGTTGTGTGGTGTGGGAGGAGTTGTGTGGTGTGGAAGGAGTTGTGTGGTGTGGGAGGAGTTGTGTGGTGTGGGAGGAGTTGTGTGGTGTGGAAGGAGTTGTGTGGTGTGGAAGGAGTTGTGTGGGGAAGTTCATAATGTATGGAAAAGTTGGAAAATGGTGGAGAAGGTAGGAAGGAGGGTAAAGGTGTCAGTGATAGGTGTGAAAAGATTGGTGTGGTTGAGAAACAAGGAAACAACAAAGGTTACAAGAGGTCTCTTATGAAGTCATCTCAACACAAAAGCTCTCTTCAACGGTGCTTTGATTGTGAACAAACAAAAAACATACCAAGAAAATCGTCTCAACAAGCCAAATGTGGTTTAACCACTATGAAGGAAGAGAAGAGGTCGATCGTATGTAGGCTCTTATTCTTTGGCATCTTCATATCAAACTTGAAATGACCTTTGAGGTGATCTTCGCCAAAGGAGGGTGGTTAGTGGGAAACCAGAAAAACCCATCAGACAACAACAAAAACAAGCCTTCTGAGGAAGCTACCAAGAGGATATGAGGAGACCTCAACTGGACGGTTGCTTGCCAGTGTGATGATGACAACCAGTGAAATGCTTAACAAAATGATAGTATCATGGAATGGAAAATTAATAATGATAATATTAATAATAAGATTTAGAAATAAAATAACGAAAATTAATTTAAAAACAAAAATTAATTGAATGGAATTTTTGATGATGATATTATGGAAAGATTAAAAAATGCAGATACTAACAAAGAATTGTTATTGAAAAGATAAATGATAGAAAAGACAAAGACTCAAGTTGAAAGTCGCTCTGAACCATAAAAATATATAAAAATAGTTAACCTTCCAAAAAATAAAATAATTTTTTGTTGAAAAT
Source organism: Branchellion lobata (assembly GCA_947562095.1). Taxonomy (NCBI): domain Eukaryota; kingdom Metazoa; phylum Annelida; class Clitellata; order Hirudinida; family Piscicolidae; genus Branchellion; species Branchellion lobata. The sequence goes on from OX387247.1 coordinate 12,210,938, forward strand.
AATTTATAGGCTGTTAAAATACTTCCGGTTATATTAATAGAAAAATTCAAAAATTTGAAAATAATTCCGACTGTATTTTGACACAAAAGCAATTTTAAAATATCAGACGCCTCGGAGATGCTTGGGTGCGGTGATGTGTTGATGTGTGGTGACAAAGGATTGGAAGATTATAAAAAAAAAATTTTTTTTTAATTTAAAAAAATTGAATAATACGAAAAAATAAAAAAATGAATAATGAAAATAAAATTGAATAAAAAAAAAATAAAAAATTGAAGAATGAAAATAAAAGATCTCATTTTGTTATAATAACACATCAGATACAAGATCGGAAAATAATGATTCGAATCGGAATTTTCGAATGAATTAATTTAATTTAAATTTAAATAAAAAAAAAGGATTTTAAAAACAAATCAAATGATTTTGTTCGATAGATTCATCGGAATAACTTTTAAAATTCTTCAAAACGGAATTCGTGAATTTTTGGACGCAATCTTTGGAATGTGATTAAAACAACATTGCAACATTTGAACGGTGAAGAAAATGAAAGAAAAACATGGAAATAATAATAAAAAATTGAAAAAAAATTAAAAGAAAAACAAAAATAATTTAAAAAAATAATAATTAAAAAATGAAAAAAAAAACATAAAAATAATTGAAAAAATGAAAAAAAAAACATAAAAATAATTAAAAAAAAACATAGAACAATTCAAAATTGGAAAAAAACGCAGCTGAAACACATTTTTAATAAAAAAATACAAAAAAAGTTTCAAAGGGAGAGAGTGTTTTGCAACAGAGGGACGAGGAAGTGATGGACCTTTATTTTTCATATCCTAGTTTTTATGACTTATAAGTTTGGTGGCTTGTTCGAAAAAATTTTCTGAAAAACTTTTTTGTTGGTTCTTACAGTCAAAATTTGTTTTGAAAGTAAGTTGAAAAATTAATTTTGTTTGAGAATATTTTTAATTGAGTTTTGTTTCATAATTTTGCTTCCGTTTTAACACCGTTGAGTTTTTTTTTTCAAAAATAATTTTTGAGTTAAGTGCAAATTTTAATAAAAAAACTTTTTATCGTTCTAACTTAAAAATTTCTGAGTCAATTTATGCAAATTTAAAATTTTAGTTTTCACTTCTTGTGGGAAAATAAGGGATCGGAAAACGCTTGTGAAGTCAGCGCTATAAAATATTTTGGTTGAATGAGATTAAAATGTGATATGAAAAGAGAAATAAGTTTAAAATTAAAAAAAGTAGAATTTGAAAGAATCAGATGAGCTTTTGGATGGTGGGATGGTGGGATGGTGGGATGGTGGGATGGTGGGATGGTGGGATGGTGGGATGGTGGAATGGTGGGATAGTGGGATGGTGGAATGGTAGTGATTTGGCACGAAAGTGAACGTGAGTGGTTGTGAAAAGTTGTGGTTTCTTTGCTTTCTCACCTCATTTAGTTTATTTCTCTATTCTGATTGAACATTGCACTAAAATCATTTTGTTATAATTAATGTAATTAAAAAAAAAGATAAATTAACTTCCTTTTATCCAATTAGTGATTTTAATTAATTAATTAGGAAGGGTGGAGGAATTTTGAATGGAGGTTTCGACTGAGTTCAATTCGAAATATTTCAAAAAAAAAAATTTAAAAATACCCATTGATGAAACTTATTGCAACTCAACTTTAATTTCAATAATTGAAAAATAAGATAAAAAATTAAAAACTAGTTTTAAAAGTGAAACTTGAAATTGAATTGTTTAAAAGTGAACTGGAGGATTAAAATTTCAAAATGTTTTCAAAACGTGATGAGCAAGAGTTGGCCCCTTTTGAGTTGTTTTTTCTCCAATTGTTGTGTAGAGTGTTTGGGAGGGTTGTGCTTGGGAGGTTGTGTGGTGGAAATGCCGACAACAAAATATAAAAATTAAGTACCAAAGGAAATTCAATAGGAGCATGAATTTTGAATGAAGTGCTTGAAACGAATATAAAACCCTACATAAGCTAGAAAAACAAAAAATTGAAGAAAAAAAACGAAAAAAACAAAAAGAACCATCAAAAGAAGCGGGAAAAAACATTTTTTTAAAATTTGAAAAACATCAAAAAAAACGGAAAAACATCGAAAAAACCGAAAAAAATGAAAGAATTGAAGAAAAATAAACATCAAAAGAGTAGAAAAAGTTTGAAAAGAAAAGTGAATAAAGTTTTGAAACTCCATGGAGGTGGAAAGTTGAATCAAGGGTGAAAAACACAAAAAAGGAACAACTGGAAAGGCAGAAGGACTTGCGAGGGAGTGTTTTTTGTGGGGCTTGCTCGTTTTGCGTGAGGTAAATCAACCTTTGGTGGTATGAAAAAACATCATTTTCATAAAAATGATAAGTTTTCATAATTATTATTGTTTAGTTACTTAAAAAATATTTTTTCAATATATTTTGTTTCAATGAATTTTGTTTTTTCACGTTTTTCAAAGAAAAAATCAAATATATTAGATACTTAATAAAAATTCCAGATAATTTTGCAAAATTAAAATTCAATTTTTTAATTATTCATTTTTTATAACCTCCCTAAAAAGCAAAAAAGCTTGGCACGAAAAGACATCCAAAAAATTGAGCTCCAAAAACAAAAAAACAAATAAAAACATCAAAAAGCTGTTCTCCATGAAACGGGTTTTTCTGTAGACACCTTTGATCGAATAAAACTCCAGAAAAGCTTCAAAACTCATCATACTGCAACAAAACATGAGTTTTTTTTTTCAAAATGTTAAAAAACAATTCATGACCACAGTCGCTGGTTAACAAAGAAAATCAACAAAAAAAAAGTTTTCCAAAAATCAAAAAAAAAACGTTAGAAAATCTGTAATGTTTGGGAAAGATGAAGAAGAGATAGGGGAGGTGAAAAGAAAAGAAGGGTGAGGAGGAAGAGGGGGTAGAAGAAAGAGGGGGTAGGAAGGAAAAGGGGGTAGGAAGGAAAAGGGGGTAGGAAGGAAGAGGGGGTAGGAAGGAAAAGGGGGTAGGAAGGAAGAGGGGGTAGGAAGGAAAAGGGGGTAGGAAGGAAGAGGGGGTAGGAAGGAAGAGGGGGTAGGAAGGAAAAGGGGGTAGGAAGGAAGAGGGGGTAGGAAGGAAGAGGGGGTAGGAAGGAAGAGGGGGTAGGAAGGAAAAGGGGGTAGGAAGGAAGAGGGGGTAGGAAGGAAGAGGGGGTAGGAAGGAAAAGGGGGTAGGAAGGAAGAGGGGGTAGGAAGGAAGAGGGGGTAGGAAGGAAAAGGGGGTAGG
>OX387247.1:12219185-12231685 GCA_947562095.1 Branchellion lobata
CCACTCGAAGGAGCGTCGGTGAAATTGGAAAGTTTTTGAGCTGTTCTGATAACACTGCAGCTGTTGTTGTGACACAGGGTGGTTGGATGAGGTGTGGTTGGATGGGATGTGATTGGATGAAGTGTGGCTGGGATGCGATGGGATTGGGTGAGGTGGTGTTGGATGAGATGAGACAAAAATTGAAATGTAATTGTGAACAACTATAACAAGGTCTGATTTTTAAAAGAAAACATTCAACTTTCAAATTAACTTTTCCATCAATTTTATCTCTTCAAACTCCCTACGTACTGAGGATGGAGGAGATGACGACGATGAAGTCAAAGACGTTCCACGGTTGTTTGAAGTAGTGGAACCTCAGACCCACCAGCTTCATGAAGCACTCGCAGGCGAAGATGCCGACAAAGATGTGGTTGATGAGCAAGAGAACCCTTTCGAGCTCTTCCGACTGGTCATAGTGTTCAACCGCCATGGTCATCATGTTGAGGAGGATGATGAACATGATGAAGATGTCAAACTTCTGACTCATCGTCAGCTGGAAGAAAAACAACTGTAGCTTTATCTGGGAAGAGAGAAGGGTGGAGGTTGATGTGTGAATGGGTTGTCTTTGTTGTACGTTTGCTCAGTCTCATGTGATTATCAATCGAGAGAGTGAGGAGGATAGAGAGGTTTGGTAGCTTGAAGAAGAGAAGATAAATTTTTATCTCATTGACGACGTTGATGGTGATAACAGAGCACTAACATAAAAGCTGACAACAATACATAACGTATCAGGAGGCTAGCTGTACCTTGGGCTTGGGAATGGGTTTCTGAGGCTGTTTGGAGCCGAGTTTTTTCATGGCGTTGTAGTATTTTTTCTGGTCTTCCGACATCAGCATCTCCAGCGAACCACCCGCCTGTGGTGCGGCAGAACGAACAATTACTGAACACACGTGCTTCCGAAAAAGGACTCATTAACTCCACGTTATTTTCAATGTGCTTTGGATTGTAGTAACTCGGCACTATACAGAAGTTTGGACGAGAAGCTCACTTTGGATTATGAAGATTAGATTAGGCTATATAAGAGCATCTCAAAACAATTTATTTTTGTTAGATTATTCAAACGAAGCATTCATATAGCGGCAACTTGCTTAAGCGGTGCATTTGTATAGCGCCCAATGCACCTTTTTCTTCTGCATGTTGAAGTTCTCAATGATGACTCCGATGAAGAGGTTGAGAGTGAAGAAGGAGCCGAAGACGATGAAGAAGACGAAGTACATGTACATGCCTGACCTTACCTCGTACTCTGGCTGGTGGTTCTCCTGTGACAGCGTGTGGTGGCGTGTGATAGCGTGTGGTAGCGTGTGGTGGCGTGTGGTGGTGTGTGGTGGCGTGTGGTGACGTGTGGTGACGTATGGTGACATGTGGTGACGTGTGGTGACGTGTGGTGACGTGTGGTGACGTGTGGTGACGTGTGGTGGCGTGTGGTGACGTGTGGTGGTGTGTAATAGCATGTAGTGGTGTGCAGTGGCGTGTAGTAGCGTGTGGCGGTGTGTAGTGGTGTGCGGTGATGGTGGATACGGAGTGGTTGTTGGCTCAGCATGTATGACTGATGTACTTGACTGATGTTATATTGTATTTCATATCACTGAAAATGTCTAAGTTTTGAAAAATACAATTTTTTTAAAACATTGAATTATTAAACTATTGGTATTAAATTAAAAACTTTAAAGTTAAATTTTCAAAATAAAATTTAAATTAAAAACAAAAGAAAAAAAATCAAATAAAAAATAAACGAAAAAAAAAACTTAAATGAAAATAAAAACTAAAAAAAAAATAAATAAATAAAAATGAAAAATAAAAATAAATTAAAGAGAATCAAACAGGTTTTCACCTCGGTTTGACTGTTGACTGCATTGTACATGATGTCTACCCAGCCCTTGAAGGTGGCCTGGAGGGAAGAAACAGACAAACAATGACACAGGAACAGACAAACAGTGACACAAGAACAGACAAACAGTGACACAGGGACAGACAAACAGTGACACAGAAACAGAAAAAAAGTGACACAAGAACAGACAGACAGTGACACTGGAACGGATAGAAAGTGACACAGGAACAGACAAACAGTGACACAGGAACAGACATATAGAGGTACATCGAGAAGGACAGACCACTTGGAAGAGGGCGAGGTATCCGTTGAGGACGTTGTCGAAGTTGATCTTGGGGTTGTACCAGGTGTAGTTGAGGTGTGCCAGGTCCAAACACTGAGTCATGTTGTAGGCCTCCGTCACATTTACCAATTCGTCTTCCCCGTTCAGACACTGCTTGAATTTTCCTCCAAAGAGGTTGACGCCCATGATGCTGAAGATGAGCCAGAAGACTAAGCAGACTAATAATACGTGGAAGATTGCCGGGATGGCCTGTATCAATGCGTTTACCACTACCTGCAAGTTGAAGACTAGTGAACTCATGTCTTCGAATTTTTCATGCTAAACCGAAAAGTATTGAGTAGAGAGGTTATAGTTGAAATGGCCTTCTAGAACCTTCTTGAGAAGCCGATCCTAACATACTTTCAAAATTTATTAGAAGATTTGAAAAATGTCTAATTATAAATACGAAAAGGTATTTTCAAAAATAATCTAACTTCTATAAAATTATAATTGAAATCTAATTAGCAATATTTAAAGTTAATTGAGAGTAGGAAAAAAGAAAACAACCTTCATCCCTTCCCACCTGGACACGGCCCTCAGCGGCCTCAGGGCTCGCAAGGTGCGCAGAGCTCGAAAGGCGCCTATATTGCCGTAGCCTGCGCTCTCGGCAAATAGGCTTAAAAGGGATATCTGGAGGGGGAGGAGAGGTGAGTGGGTAGGTTGATTATAGGGGTGGAGGAGGGTAGGTTGAGTGGGTGGGTTGATTATGGGGGTGGAGAAGAAGAGTCTTAGTGGGGGGGGGGGGGGGGGGTGGGTTGTTGGTGGATGGTTGTTGGAGTAAGGTTAGGTTGGGTGGGTTATAGGTTTTGTGAGTTGTATATGGGTTTTGAATGGGTTATAAAGAAAAAAGGCTGGTTGTTGTAGTGAGTTAAAGAGAAGGGTTGATTATTGGTGGAAGAAGGGGCTAGATTATGGGTGGGATATGGAGGGAGGAGTTTGGTGCAGACGTAAGGGGTGAGCTATGGAGGGGGAGTGGGTGGTTGAGAAAAAGTGAAAAATGGAAAACAAAATCAGAAACGAAAAAATAATTGAAAAATTTTTTTTAAAAACGAAATAAAAAATATAAAAAAACAGATGAAAACAATTACAATAAAAACAAAAAAATATAAAAAAAGACTGACCACAACGATCACGAAGTCGAGCCAGCACCAGGCGTCAGTGAAGTACTTCTTGAAACCGTAGGCGGACTGTTTGATGAACATTTCAAAAAGGAAGATGAAGGTGAAAGCTCTGTCCATGAGCTTCAGAATCATCTTCAGCAACCACCGCTCTTCATTCTCTATGTACACATCTTCCACAGCCTGTGGGCGCAACCGTGGAGCTGATGTAGACCAGCTGAACAATCATCAACAGTGGTGGTGATAACAATGGTTGTGATGGTTGTGAGTACACTGGTGTTACTGGAAGTGAGTTTCATCAGATGCAATACAAGACTTAGTAGGGAACACTTTGAGGTTTCGCTTTAGTTACCCGTCTCGGCGGTTTAAGAATTGTGTTTTAGAATTGTTAGCTGTTTTTATCGGAAGGTTGTAGCATAACCAACCAAACATTAAAAATAACCACTAACAAAAACATCACCACAACAACCCTAAAACCACAAAAAATCAACAAAAACACCACCAAAAACAACAAAACAATAACAACGCCACAACAACACCCAAAACAAACACAACGCCACAACAACACCCAAACCATCCACACCACCAGGCACAACCCCACCCCTCACAAGGGCAAGACTGCTGAGGAGGATCATGGTGATGATGAACGTTTCAAAGTAATTATTCTCCACCAGGGAGAACATTCGACGTCGAAACTTCCACCAAACGATGCCCACCTGCGCGTCAGTCAACCATTCAATCGACCAATCCATTGAACAGGTAGATAATCAATCCATTGAACAGGTAGATAATCAATCCATTGAGCAGGTGATTAAGCAATGAATAAAACAATTGATGAAAGTTTTTTTGTTTCCAAAAAGCTTTGAGAATTTGGAAAAAAAAGATGGTATAACAAGGCACCAAACAGAAAATCCATTGAAACACCACCGTCATATCACAGCACACCAACCACCCACACCCCACCACACCACGCTCCACACAACACCACACCACACCACACCACATTACACCTCACCAGACCACACCACACCACACCACACCACCTTGGTTGCTTCGAGCAGTCGCAAGCACTTGCAGAGGTTGGTGCAACATTGGGGACAGCAGTTGTCAGGGTACTTAACAAACACCACCTCTACTTCATGCACCTCTGGACCCTCTGCCTGCTTGCCTGGTGTGGGTGAGGTGGTGTGGTGAAATTGGTGAGGTGGAGTAGGTGTGGTGGAGTTAGTGGGGTAGAGTTGGTGTGGTGGAGTTGGTATGGAGATTTAGGTGTTGGTGTGGATTCAAGTGGTGACTGTGGGTATGTTTCTAAGTAGTGGAACGTAGAATGTCGGACGGTCGAACGAAGGAAGAAGAAGAGAGGAATGACCAGTGGCAGGAAGGTCTTCGGCGGAGTATGAGTAGTTGCTGGAAGAAAGAACGCTGTGCTGACTGCCTCTGCTCTTGGCGGTGGTGGGAGAGAGAGAGGTGGAGGTGGAGGAGGAGTCGAGGCTGTGATGGGAGGGCATGCCTGGACAGGCAAGGGTGGAGATTATGGGAGCGATCCTAGCCAGTCTCAAGTCTTTGTTGGTAGACTCTGGCTGTTCCTTGGGGAGAATGGTGGTGTGTGTTGATGGGGGGAGATGGTGGTGATGGTGGAAATCTTTTGGAAGAATGAGAAACAGGAAACATGATGGGTGTTGTTTGAATGAGGAAAAAGGACTAGAGGTGGGTGGTTCCTGCTGATGGTGACGGAACTGAATAAACATTGAGCAACTTTGAAATCAAGGAAAAGGTTGCGTATGAGGAACTGCACTCACTTTTATTTGAATGCTTTCTTTGTCTGGAAATCAATGAATAATGCGTGGAAGGAATTGATATTTGAAGTTGCAAAATGATTCATGAATAATTCAATCTGCTTTTGAATAACGAATAGAAAAAAAATCAATAAAACCATTCTGAACTCTTCTTCAAAATGTCAACTTTGAAATTTTACAAATGGTGAAAACCCCAAACTGTCAAAGCTTCAGAAGGTGAATCATTTTGAGCATTAAGAATACAAACCACCCCTCACAATCCACCCACCTGACTGCATGATGGGTGTGTATCCTTGGTTGGATCTGAAGCTGCTTGTGCCTAGAACTTGTAAAAATATCGAAGAAATTAATAATCATGGAAAAAAACACGCACATACTAAGACACACTAGGGCACACACTAACACACAAAGACACACTAAAACACATACTGACACATACTGCCACACATACTGACACATACTGCCACACATACTGACACACACTGCCACACATACTGTGTAAGTTGTGGGGTGAGTCTTGGATCAACTCAACCAGGGAGACTTCATGGACACCAGATCTGCCCTCCCCTCCCTGCTCTTTCTTCGAAAAGTGGCTGTCGTAAGAACAGTTCCGTGATACCTTTCTCCGCTGGTTACGACCCTGGAGATGGTTGGTGGTGGTTGTGGGTGGTTGTTAATGGTTGCGAGTGGTTGGTAGGGGTTGTGAGTGGTTGGTGGTGGTTGTGGGTGGTTGGTGGTGGTTGTGGGTGTTTGGTGGTGGTTGTGGGTGGTTGGTGGTGGTTGTGGGTGGTTGGTAGTGGTTGTGGGTGGTTGGTGGTGGTTGTGGGTGGTTGGTGGTGGTTGTGGGTGGTTGGTGGTGGTTGTGGGTGGTTGGTAGTGGTGGTGGGTGGTTGGTGGTGGTTGTGGGTGGTTGGTGGTGGTTGTTAGTGATGGCTGGAAAAGGTATAGTTGGGCGCGTTGGAAATGGTTGAATGTAGTTGAAAGAAAATAGGTCAAGATGTGTGTAGTAAGCAGTGGGCAGGAAAATCCGAATATGACTGCGTATTTGTTTGAACTTGGCAAGTCTGTTTCAATACCATCAAAACTCTCATAACCTTCAGATTGTAAGACAACAACGCCACCCACCCACCTTGAAGCAGTAGAAGAAACCAGCCTTGACCCACACGATGAAGCGGTTGATGCGGTCGATAGCCTCTTGAAGCTTGTTGGGACCTTCGTCCTCCTCGCTGTGCTTCAGACTCTCTGCTCCGAAGGAGGAGAGCAGCAAGGCGAGGAAGAGGTTTAAGACCTAAAGGGTGGGTTGAGTGGGTGAGTGGTGGAATGAGTGGGTGAGTGGTGGAATGGGTGGGTGAGTGGTGGAATGGGTGGATGAGTGGTGGAATGGGTGGGTGAGTGGTGGAATGGGTGGATGAGAGGTGGAATGGGTGGGTGAGTGGTGGAATGGGTGGATGAGTGGTGGAATGGGTGGGTGAGTGGTGGAATGGGTGGATGAGGGGTGGAATGGGTGGGTGAGTGGTGGAATGGGTGGGTGAGTGGTGGAATGGGTGGATGAGTGGTGGAATGGGTGGATGAGTGGTGGAATAGGTGGATGAGTGGTGAAATAGGTGGATGAGTGGTGAAATAGGTGGATGAGTGGTGGAATGGGTGGATGAGTGGTGGAATGGGTGGATGAGTGGTGGAATGGGTGGGTGAGTGGTGGAATGGGTGGATGAGTGGTGGAATGGGTGGGTGAGTGGTGGAATGGGTGGGTGAGTGGTGGAATGGGTGGATGAGTGGTGGAATAGGTGGATGAGTGGTGGAATGGGTGGATGAGTGGTGAAATAGGTGGATGAGTGGTGGAATGGGTGGGTGAGTGGTGGAATGGGTGGATGAGTGGTGGAATGGGTGGATGAGTGGTGGAATGGGTGAATGAGTGGTGGAATGGGTGGGTGAGTGGTGGAATGGGTGGGTGAGTGGTGGAATGGGTGGGTGAGTGGTGGAATAGGTGGATGAGTGGTGGAATGGGTGGATGAGTGGTGGAATGGGTGGGTGAGTGGTGGAATGGGTGGATGAGTGGTGGAATGGGTGGATGAGGGGTGGAATGAGTGGATGAGTGGTGGAATGGGTGGGTGAGTGGTGGAATGGGTGGATGAGGGGTGGAATGGGTGGATGAGTGGTGGAATGGGTGGATGAGTGGTGGAATGGGTGGATGAGTGGTGGAATGGGTGGATGAGTGGTGGAATGGGTGGGTGAGTGGTGGAATGGGTGGATGAGTGGTGGAATGGGTGGATGAGGGGTGGAATGGGTGGATGAGTGGTGGAATTGGTGGGTGAGTGGTGGAATGGGTGGATGAGTGGTGGAATGGGTGGATGAGTGGTGGAATTGGTGGGTGAGTGGTGGAATGGGTGGATGAGTGGTGGAATGGGTGGATGAGTGGTGGAATGGGTGGATGAGTGGTGGAATGGGTGGGTGAGTGGTGGAATGGGTGGATGAGTGGTGGAATGGGTGGATGAGTGGTGGAATGGGTGGATGAGTGGTGAAATAGGTGGATGAGTGGTGGAATGGGTGGATGAGTGGTGAAATAGGTGGATGAGTGGTGGAATGGGTGGGTGAGTAGTGAGTTGATGGTAGGTGCATAGTAGACGGAACTGGGACGAAAGGTGAGAAATGGAATTTGATAGTATATTTCGGTGTGCAGTAGCGGGTGGAGGTAGGCGAACGCAAACGACAACAACTACAACAAGCCCACAACACTCCCAGCAGCAGCAGCAGCAACAACAGACCACAACAACCCCAGCAGCAGCAACAACAACAGACCACAACAACCCCAGCAGCAGCAGCAACAACAGACCACAAGGTTTCCGATGATCATGGTGAGAAGGAAGAAAGGAATGCAGATGGAGCCAGAGCACCTGATACAGTTCCACATTGACTCAATCCACTCGCCACACAGCACTCTGAAAACGATCATGAAGGAGTGCAGGAAGTCTGTGAAATTCCAGCCTGGCACCACTTCGTCGTCGAATCTGTCCGCCACGTAGTTGGGCCCGAACAGCTGCATGCCCATGACGGCGAAGATAAAGATGATGATGGCGAGCACGAAGCACAGGTTGCCCAAGGCTCCCATGGTCCTGCCAATGATGCCGATCAATAGATTCAAAGTGGGCCACGACTTGGCCAGCTTGAAGACCCTGAGCTGGTGGTGGTGTTGTGTAATTGTAGTAGTGGTTGCGGTTGAGTTCATTCAGTTTTTTTTTATTCATACTTTTTGTTTGGTATTAACACAGTTTTCAACAAACCCACTCATCAGGCCTTCTAAGCAACTACAAAACACCCACCTATTAACTCTAACCTAACAAAATCCATATCACCAATCTTTTAAAACCACTCAAACAACCCACTTACTTCAAACCTATTCAAACTATGTTTTTCCACCTAGTGTAAACCCAACCAACTCAAACTCACTCCACCCACACCCAATCGGCCCAAAGCCACCCAACCCAAACTAACGTTTCTAACCCAAACCCACCCACCAGTCTGAACGACCGTAGGATTGAGAGACCTTTGACTCCAGAGAGGCCCAGTTCAATGAGGCTGAGGATGACAATGACGATGTCAAAGCAACTCCAGCGGTCAGTGAGATACTTATAGAGACCTTGAGACACGATCTTCAAAACCGCCTCCACCGTGAAGATGCTTGTGAAAACCTAATGGTTGTGGTGGTGGTGGTGGTGGTGGTGGTGGTTGTGGTGTGGTGGTGATGGTGGTGGTGGTGGGAGTTGTAATGATGGCGGTGGTGGTGCTTGTGGTGGTGGTTGTGGTGGTGATGGTGGTGGTGGTGGTGGTGGTGGTGGCTGTGGTGGTGATGGTGGTGGTGGTGCGTGTGATGGTGGTTGTGATGGTGGTTATGATGGTGGTTATGATGGTGGTTGTGATGGTGGTTGTGATGGTGGTTATGATGGTGGAGAGGTAGTCAGGTAGATGTTTTCAGTGGTGGCTTTGTTGGAACATCGTTGGGTGTTTAAGATGTCTTGTGAGAGTACTGGTGTTGGTGGGTGGTCATCATCATCCAATGATTAGACTATCAGCCGAACCATCTACATAAGTAACTCACAGAAAACCTAAAGGAAACTTTCAAAACCAATCGAAGAACCCCCAAAATCAACTGGAAATGATCCAACAAACCAATGAGCCACCCAACCAACCCTAAAACCCCTAAAACCAACCTCAAAAACACCCATCTAACCCTGGAACCATAGAAACCAGTCTCAAAAACACCCAACTCTTTCAAGCAAAGCTTCCACTCACGTAGTTTCCATACTTGAGGGTGGCGATGAGAGTGGGTCCCATACCGTCCTGTTCCATGGCCATGAAGAGGGTGTTGATGACGATGCACAGGGTGATGAAAAGGTCCACGAAGGCGTCCATGATGAAGAGTTCAATGATGTGAGCGAACTTGTACCAGTTGGGGTGACACTGCCAGCCGAACAAAAGCTGTTCGCATCGGTTCTTCAAGAACTCCTTCTTGCTCTGACCCTCTTCCAGACCAAAAAAGTCTGTGGAGGTGGGGGTGGGTGGAGTGGGCGTGTGGATGGAGTGGGCATGTGGGTGGAGTGGGCGTGTTGGTGGAGTGGGCGTGTTGGTGGAGTGGGCGTGTGGGTTGAGTGGGTGTGTAGATAAGAGTAAGGGTGTAGTAGTGTAAAAGTGTAGGTAGCGTGTGCCAGTGTCCGTATGGAGATGGGATGAGGTGTGGTGTAAGATGAGAAAGGGTGTGTGATAGAGTGTGATAGAATGGAAAATGGTAAGATATGCGTGGTGGGATGGGATGTGAGGTGTGGGTGGGGTGTGAGTATGGGTGGGAGTGTGGAAGGTGGGTGGGAGTGTGAAAGGTGGGTGAAGTGTGAAGGGTGGGTGTTGGGGTGAGGAAAGATCAATGAAAAGTGGTTTGGAAGACTGTCTTTTATACTGTTGTTATAGTTATGTTCGTTGTTGTTGTTGTTGTTGTTGTTGTTTGTGTTGTTGTTTTTGTTGCCACTAGTGGTTTTGTTGTTGTTATTATTATTTTTGTTTTTGTTGTTGCTGTACTACTAATGGTTGCTCTTTCGCGACTATTTCGCGGTGGGTTTAAAAATACTGAAAGTAAATACAATGTGTTTACAATGTTGTAAATTTAAATTTAGATTAGATAAGAAGAAGCATGCAGTCTCATTATGGTCTCCACAATGGACTGCACGGATGATGCATCTATACGATGGAGACACTTGATGGAACATGCATACATATGATGGAACATACAAACATACAATGAGACACACACATGATGAGACCCACGCATAATGGGACATACACACGCACTGAGACATACACATACTGAGACATACAAATACTGAGACACACACATTGAGACATACACATACTGAGACATACAAATACTGAGACATACACACATTGAGACATACACATACTGAGACATACAAATACTGACGCACAAATTTAGACATACACATACTGAGACATACAAATACTGAGACACACACATTGAGACATACACATACTGAGACATACACATACTGAGACATACACATACTGAGACATACACATACTGAGACATACACATACTGAGACATACACATAATGAAACATACACATAATGAGACTAATGCATAATGAGACAGATATACAGACGAACACACAGATTCCCAATGATAAACATACTTTTTTTGCCTGAAGCATGGTTTATGAGGTCCTTCAAAACCAGGACATCTGTTGGGGGTGGTGGTGGTGGAGGTTGAGATGGTGTTATGGGATGGTGGTGGAGGTTGGTGTGGTGTTATGAGGGTGGTGGAGGTTGGTGTGGTGTTATGGGGTGGTGGTGGAGGTTGGTGTGGTGTTATGAGGGTGGTGGAGGTTGGTGTGGTGTTATGGGGTGGTGGTGGAGGTTGGTGTGGTGTTATGGGATGGTGGTGGAGGTTGGTGTGGTGTTATGGGGGTGGTGGAGGTTGGTGTGGTGTTATGGAGTGGTGGTGGTGGAGGTTGGTGTGGCGTTATGGGATGGTGGTGGAGGTTGGTGTGGTGTTATGGGGGTGGTGGAGGTTGGTGTGGTGTTATGGAGTGGTGGTGGAGGTTGGTGTGGTGTTATGAGGGTGGTGGAGGTTGGTGTGGTGTTATGGGGTGGTGGTGGTGGAGGTTGGTGTGGTGTTATGGGGGTGGTGGAGGTTGGTGTGGTGTTATGGAGTGGTGGTGGTGGAGGTTGGTGTGGTGTTATGGGGTGGTGGTGGTGGAGGTTGGTGTGGTGTTATGGGGGTGGTGGAGGTTGGTGTGGTGTTATGGGGGTGGTGGTAATGTCATAGTGGTGATATGGTTCGATTGTGGGGGTGGTAATAATGATAGCGTGGTGTTGTTTTGATGATGCTGAATAAGGGGATTGAATGAATGAGTGACTGAATTAAAAGACAAAAATAAAGGAATTAATGAGAAAAGGCGTAAAAGATGGAAGACATTTGGAAGAAACTCAAAAGAATGGAGTAAGATGGAATGAATGAAAGAAGAAGGAATGAATGAAAGAAGAAGGAATGAATGAAAGAAGAAGGAATGAATGAAAGAAGAAGGAATGAATGAAAGAAGAAGGAATGAATGAAAGAAGAAGGAATGAATGAAAGAAGAAGGAATGAATGAAAGAAGAAGGAATGAATGAAAGAAGAAGGAATGAATGAAAAAAAAGGAATGAATGAAAGAAGATGGAATGAATGAAAAAAAAAGGAATGAATGAAAGAAGAAGGAATGAATGAAAGAAGAAGGAATGACTGGAAAAAGATGGGAAAAATGAGAAAAATAATTTAAAAAACCTTCAACACGCTGAAACAAAGAACACAAAAAAATTTCTTTTTTTTAATTAGTTGTTTCACTTGTATGCGTCATTCTTGAGCGCTATACAAATACAAAAAAAAACGAATATTATTATAGTGGCATTAACCCCGTAGAGTTTCGAGGCCAAATGTAGTAGCAGTAGTTTAAAAATGTTTGGAGTGATGCCCCAATAAACTTAAAGCTGCGAATGCATGCAGAGGTGGAGCAGAGAAAAGTTTTGGGTGTTATGAGACGATGCAACAACCAGTGAAGAGGGTTGTTTGATGGAAAACTTACAGGTTTTGGAGGTTATTGGGAGGTATGGAAGATGATGAAAGATTGCGTGACTAAACAATTCAATATTTGAAGTTTGGATATTTACAACAGTATTACTACAACTGCTACTAATATTACTACTACTACTACTACTACTACTACTACTACTACTACTACTACTACTACTACTACTACTACTACTACTACTACTTCTACTACCACTACTACTACTACTACTACTACTACTACTACTACTACTACTACTACTACTACTACTACTACTACTACTACTACTA
>OX387247.1:12236685-12256685 GCA_947562095.1 Branchellion lobata
TACCTCTCCTTCGCCATCCCTCTTCCAACCCCCTCTTTTAACCCCATCTTTCAACCCCCTCTTCCATCCCCCTCTTTCACCCCCCTCCTTCACTATCCTCCTTTCACCACCCCTCCCTCACCACCCCTCCCTCACTACCCCTCCCTCACTACCCCTCCCTCACTACCCCTCTTTCACCACCACTGTTCATTTCAACTGTTCATTCCTCCACCCATTTATTCATTCTCATTCTTCCACCCATCCACTTTTTTTCGTTTTACACCCACCCACCCATTGTTTCAGGGGTCAACTCTCTCAGCCATTCACCAACTTACTCTTTTCACTCCATTCTCAACCCACCCTTTCCACTCATTTTACCCATTTTGCCAAATCTCTCCCTATCCCACCCATCTCACCTTCCTCTATCAAACCTTCATTCCCATCTCTCCCAATTCATCTTCCAACCACCTCAACCCACTTCAACTATCTTTACCCACCCCTTACCACCCCAACCCACCCCTCACCACCCCAACCCACCCCTTACCACCCCAACCCACCCCTTACCACCCCAACCCACCCCTCACCACCCCAACCCACCCCTTACCACCCCAACCCACCCCTTACCACCCCAACCCACCTCAACCATCTCGACCCACCCATAAATAGCCTAATCTTCTCTTAACCACCCCAACCCACTCCAACTGCTCCAAAACACCCCAACCCACCTCAAACCAAACCAATCAACCACAAACTCCCCCAACCCACTCTCAACCTCTTCAAACCACCCCAACCCACCCCCAAGTGAACCTTTTGTCTGGCGGTGGTGGTCCAGTGGAAGTGGGTGGGCTCACACTTGCGGTTCTTAAGCGAGTCGAGCATTCGAGGCGAGTACTGACCCAGTGGTGAAATGTAACTCAGCTTCCTGTTCATGAACCTGGTGTGGTGTGGTGTGGTGTGGTGGTTAATTATTTTTATTATTTTTTTTAATTATTATTCTCTTTTTCTTTTTTTTCTTTTTTTTTTATTATTATTATTCAATTTTTCAAGTCTGTTTTCGCGTCTTCTCGTTAGCGCATGGACGTAATCCAATTGATGTTTCAGAGAGAATAATTTGAAGGCTGCCACTTGGAGACGTTCAGCTTACGCCACGTCGGCCGCGTGTCTGCGTATTACGCACGCACCGACGTCAAAAACGAGGCTTCGAAAAACAACGCAAACACTTTAATTAAAGTCCAGATAAAATGGGTTTTTTAGGTATTTTTAAATAATTTTTATTCCAAGTAAAGTTTGCAATAAATTGCCCTTTTAAGGTTTGAAATGAAAGGCTTAAATTGAATAAAAATTATTCAAACCTTAATTTAAGGTTTGAAAAATTGAATATTTAATTAAAGATAACCCGGGAATAAAGAGAAATATTGAAAATTATACTGCTGAAGCTACTTCGCGAAAGAACTAGAATCCTGAAATGGTTTCATTTGTTTGATGAAAGTAGGTGACTGCCTGGATTCGAACTCACGACTCTTGGGTTCAAGGTAGTCAACTTTCGGTCTTTTCTTTACTTAGGTTGTGATCGTTGAAACTGGAACCTCAATTATTTTTTGGTTTTTAAATTAACACACAACCCAGAATTGAACTCCGAACTTTACGTTCAACTAGCCAGTGGATGAAACTACAGTTACCGGAGAAGAACTGGCAGATGTTTGTATGCTTGTTTGTGTGTGTATGTGTGCGCGGGCGTATGTGTGAAGAGCAAAGATAGAAGAAAGTTCGAGAAATACGGAGGAACTTTCCAGATTGACTGGCATTAAAATTAATTGAATGAACTTCTGTGCGTCCAACTCTGGAGGAATTGCTTGTTGTTTTTGTTGTAGTTTTTGATGTTGTTGTTGATGTTGTTGTTAATGTTGTTGTTGATGTTGTTGTTGATGTTGTTGTTGATGTTGATGTTGATGTTGGTTTGTTGTTGTTGATGTTGTTGTTGATGTTGTTGTTGATGTTGTTGTTGTTGTAGTCGTTGTTGTAGTTGTTGATGTTGTTGTTGATGTTGTTGTTGATGTTGTTGTTGATGTTGTTGTTAATGTTGTTGTTGATGTTGTTGTTGATGTTGTTGTTGATGTTGTTGTTGATGTTGTTGATGTTGTTGTTGATGTTATTGTTGATGTTGTTGTTGATGTTGTTGTTGATGTAAATGTTGATGTAGTTGTTGATGTTGTTGTTGATGTAAACGTTGATGTAGTTGTTGTTTTTGATGTTGTTAGTTTTTTTGTTGTTGCACTGTTTCAGCAATAATTTAAAAGAAAAATTTTTTTTATAAGAATTAACTTACAGTTCACATAATTTTAAAAATAGACCGTTACATCCCCTCTTGTATTATTTTTCATGAGGTTTTCAACAAATATGTTTTCATATAAACGTAAACCTTTATGTCCACACAAGGTGCCACAAAAACTCAACACAAGGTGCCACATGCATTCCACACAAGGTGCCACATGCATTCCACACAAGTTGCCACATGCATTCCACACAAGGTGCCACATGCATTCCACACAAGTTGCCACATGCATTCCACACAAGTTGCCACATGCATTCCACACAAGGTGCCACATGCATTCCACACAAGTTGCCACATGCATTCCACACAAGTTGCCACATGCATTCCACACAAGTTGCCACATGCATTCCACACAAGTTGCCACATGCATTCCACACAAGGTGCCACATGCATTCCCACATAAATCTTCATCGAAATGTTTTAAATTTGGCGCCTCAATTGAATTACGCGGATATGAATGGCGTGGTCGTGTCGTTAGTTAATTAGGTTTGCAGACGCCGTGAAAGACCACATTTATCACCATTATGATGTTTTCCAGCAATAAATCTGTATGATTTATCTTTCAAATGCATTTCAAAATGCCACAGGCATTCAACTTCGAATATGAATTATTCAAAATTAAAAAAAAAATTCGAACAAAAATTATTATAATTTCTTTGAAATTATGTTTGTTTTGTGTTTGAAACTGATAAGAATGCTATCATTTTCATTATTTATGTTTATTTATTCCAAAAAAAAATTTTTTTTCATTAAAAAAACGGCGGACCTGGAAGGCAAGCCGTTGAAGCGTTGTTTGAAGGCGACGAAGTTGTGTGTATTTTGGAAGTTGCTAAGGTGGTCGGTAGATGGCGTGTTGAGTTTGGAATCATCAGCAAATGGGATGTCGATATCCTCCAAACAAGGCAACATCACCAATCGTTTGCCGTTGAGTTGTTGTTGTTGCTGCTGCTGTTGTTGTTGTTGTTGTTGTTGGTGGTGGTGGTGGTTTTGATTTGACAACATAAGTGCTTGCTGCAGGGCGTAAGAAAAGACGGGTTGGTTGGGAAGTTGAGGAGGGGAAGAGCCATGAAGGGCTTTTTGAAGGCAAGGGTGGTGGTGGTGGTGTGTGGAGGCTGGCTGGCCCGTGTGACTCCAGTTGAACTGACGAGTCTGTACCAATTTGCCTGGAGACCCTGGCAAGCTGGAACTGTTCTGTGTGGTGTGTTGTAATGTATCATGGTGTGGTGTGGTGTGGTATGTTGTAGTGTATAATTGTGTGGTGGTGTGGTGTGGTGTGGTGTGGTGTGGTGTGGTATGATGTGTTGTAGTGTATTATGGTGTGATGTGGTGTTTTGTGGTTGGTGTGGTTGATTTGGTTGGTGTGGTTGATTTGGTTGGTGTGGTTGAAGTGGTTGGTGTGGTTTAAGTGGTTGGTGTGGCTGGTGTGGTGTTGTGTTTTGGTGGGGTGTGGTGTTCTGGTGTGGTGTGATGCGGTAAAGTGTGGCATGCTTTAGACTGTGCGATGTTTTTTAGCTGTTTTTCTCAGCGAATAGTGAGATAGCAGGCAGGTTGTTGCAGAACACAGTTCCAACTCACAATGCACACACAACGCATCATCCATTACGCCATCAGCTTACCGTCACAAGCAGTTAAATCCACACTCAGCATCGTTTATGCAACCATCAAACAAACCCTCTTCAACGCTATTTATACCCAAGCAATCTCCGCTTAGCCGCCACTCGCCTGGCATTCGACATTCATGAATCTTCCATGCATTAATTCAATCTCCCACATTCTTTGGTGCATTTTGCCATTTTTTCACACTTTCTACCAGAATTTTCCAAAAAGATTTTTTCGTTTTTCTTTGACCCAACCATTTTATTCCAAAAACTGACCAGCCCAGCTACAAAAACAAATTCATGAAACCCATTTTAAAATCAACGCACTCAACCAACCCACAAATCAACCCACCCACAAACCAACCCACCCACAAACCAACTCACCCACAAACCAACTCACCCACAAACCAACCCAACCACAAACCAACCCACCCACAAACCAACCCACCCACCCACAAACCAACCCACCTACCCACAAACCAACCCACCTACCCACAAACCAACCCACCCACCCACAAACCAACCCACCTACCCACAAACCAACCCACCTACCCACAAACCAACCCACCCACCCACAAACCAACCCACCTACCCACAAACCAACCCACCCACCCACAAACCAACCCACCCACCCACAAACTCACTTACCCACAAACTTTCCCACCCACCTACAAACCAACCCACCCACAAACTCACCCACCCACCCACAAACTCACCCACCCACCTACAAACCAACCCACCCACAAACTCACCCACCCACCCACAAACTCACCCACCCACCCACAAACTCACCCACCCACCCACAAACTCACCCACCCACAAACATGACTCACCCCTCTTCTATCAGTCCCTTCAAACAGACTCATCCTTCTCTGGTGACCAACTCCACTCTCACTCTTCATGCTCAAGTTCTCCTTGTCTCCTCTTTGAGACCAGTAGCGGTCGAAGCTGGTGCTTGAGAGTTCGGAGTGACTTAGTCTACCGTCCAAGTGGGTCTGTGCGTTATTGTTGTCCGCTAACTCCTGCAATCTCGCTTCTTCCGCTTCCTGTGACACACGTTGAAGTAACAAAGTTGGAGAGTGTGTGGGTGTGATGACGGTGCCATGATGGAGCTAATGCAAATGAAATATTAACGAACATCGGTTTGAATCGTGCGCAAATCTGGAAGAGTGATGCAAGTGGATGCTTTAGTGTCATTCCATTCAAAGAATAAAAGAAAGATTATGTAGAATGGATTTAAACATAAAAAAATCCAATGAGCGTAGAGGAAGACGACAGCGCCGCATGACCTGGTGCCATTCGATTGCAAGCCTTTGCCATTTTTAAAACAAAATTATTTTGTTAAGGTGTTTTTCACGTTTTTAGAATTTTTTTTAATTTATAAAAAAAACCTTCCAGGTTCAAAAAAAATGCTGTGACGTTTATCGGTATTTTTTCAGTTTTGTGAAAAATAATTTTTGTGCGAAAAAGCTGTGAGTTTTGTAGAGAAAAACTTTAACTTTTATGAAAAAAACTTTTCAGTTTCATGGACTTTTATTTGGACTTTGTGGTAACTCCTTCTTCGATTGTGAAAGTTTTTATAAAAAAATTACAGAAAGGCTTTAATAAAATTTCGAAAGATTTTCGATAGAAGTCTTCAAAAGTTCCCTGCTTGTTTTGCAGGTGGATTTTTATGGTGTTCAGATGTTCGGGAAATTTCCATGGAGAATTAAAAGTGAATTTATAATTTTAAAAGTGAATTTATAATTTTAAAAGTGGATTTATAATTTTAAAAGTGGATTTATAATTTTAAAAGTGGATTTATAATTCTAAAAGTGAATTTATAAAACCACGACCTGAATATTTTAACTTTTCGAACTGAATTTTTTCAGTTTTGGACAGCAAACTGGGTAACTGTTTCCTTCAATGTCACCTCAACCACAAACCCACCCTTTTTAGTGAGTTCAGTTGATACAGCTTATTGTCATCACCAAGCTAGCTTGAACATGCAACAACACGCAACAACCTGTCACAACATGCAACAACACGCAACAACCTCTCACAACATGCAACAACACGCAACAACTTGTCACAACCTGTCACAACACGCAACAACATGCAACAACATGCAAAAACATGCAACAACACGCAACAACTTGTCACAACATGCAACAACCTGTCACAACATGCAACAACATGCAACAACAGGCAACAACCTCTCACAACATGTAACAACACGCAAAAACTTGTCACAACCTGTCACAACACGCCACAACAAGCAACAACATGCAACAACAGGCAACAACCTCTCACAACATGTAACAACACGCAACAACTTGTCACAACCTGTCACAACACGCAACAACATGCAAAAACATGCAACAACATGCAACAACACGCAACAACTTGTCACAACATGCAACAACATGCAACAACATGCAACAACATGCAACAACATGCAACAACATGCAACAACATGCAACAACATGCAACAACATGCAACAACATGCAACAACATGCAACAACATGCAACAACATGCAACAACGTGCAACAACATGCAACAACATGCAACAACATGCAACAACATGCAACAACATGCAACAACATGCAACAACATGCGACAACATGCAACAACATACAACAACATGCAACAACATGCAACAACCTGCGACAACATGCAACATCATACAACAACATGCAACAACATGCAACAACATGCAACAACATGCAACACCATGCAACAGCATGCAACAACATGCAACAACATGCAAAAACATGCAACAACATGCAACAACATGCGAAAACATACAAAAACATGCAACAACATGCAACAACATGCGACAACATACAACAACATCTTCAACAACATGCAACAACATGCAACAACATGCGACAACATGCAACAACATGCGACAAAATACAACAACATGCAACAACATGCAACAACATGCAACAACATGCAACAACATGCAACAACATGCAACAACATGCAACAACATGCAACAACATGCAACAACATGCAACAACATGCGACAACATACAACAACATCTTCAACAACATGCAACAACATGCAACAACATGCAACAACATGCAACAACATGCGACAACCTGCGACAACATACAACAACATCTTCAACAACAACTTTTTCAGCAAGCCACCCCAACCATGTTTACTATGTTTTATACTCAAACCAATGATTCACCCTCATACTTCTCCCCCCTTCCCCCCTTCCCCCCTTCTCTCTCATGCACCAGTGTGCGAATCCACCCTGAGAAATCAACGGTGGAGGTTTGAAAGTTCAACTCCGCTACTTACGACTTGAGCCCCTAAAAATTAGAAATTTGAAACTTGATTTCAGCACTACCAAAGTGGAAAAAATCTCAAAAAAGGTATGTAGCCGTATAAAAATACAATACAAAACAAAACAAAACAATACAATATAATAAAATACAATACAATACAAAACAATATAATAAAATACAATAAAATACAAAACAATAAAATAAAATATAATACAAGACAATACAATACAATACATTACAAAACAATACAATAAAATACAATACAAAACAATACAATACAATACAATACAATACAATAAAATACAACACAATACAATAAAATAAAATAAAATACAATACAATACAATACAATACAATACAATACAAAAAAAATATCATTATAGTGGCATTAACCCCGTAGAGTTTCGAGGCCATCTTCGTTGGCTTCCAACGCCTCCTGGTTCATAAAGATGGAGAGGTGTAAAAAAGAATTTTTTCAAAATTTTTCTCTCCTCCAGGACCACCCACAAACAACTCACGTGACACAGAGGTTCTAACTGCCTTCCCCTGTTGCTTTCTATAGGCGCTTGTGTTGTCACTTCAGCATACCTTTTCATTTTACTTCAAAAACTCCATTATTTTCTAATCATCAAATATTCCACATCATTGTCACTTTTATTTCATTTTCTAAAAAAAATCTCTTTTTTCAATTTTTATGGTATCACTTTTTTGTATATTTTTTGTATAACGAGGTGTTGCATTGTGTTTGAAGGGTTTTTTGCAGTATATGCTCAGCGCTATATAAATAATCAGATTAGCTCAAAAGACAATAAGTTTTCGAATGAGACTCGTCCAATCTGATCTTCCACGACTATTCCACAGTTTCAGAAAAATACTTCCAAATTCATCCTATAAAAATTAAAAATCTTCAATTCAGCGAACTCAAATGCACGTAAGTCTCCCAGTATTTATGTAGCTCATAGTTTGTTGTTTTCAAGACTCCATGGAAGGGTGTCCAGTGGAGGAAGAAGACCTCTGTCGGGAGGTTTGTGTTGCAACTCCAGCCTGCTAATTCGTGCTGCGCCAGTCGATATGCTGTTTTATCTTCAACTTGACGGACACCAACAACCATTTTTGTTTTTAGTTTTTTTTTTTTAATTTTTCTTTGCTATTTTCTCATAGTTTCCAGTTGAGTTTTTTCCTTCGTTTTTTATTCATTTTTTTATTGTTTTTTTCAATTTATTTTTCTCATTTTATATATTAAATCTTAAATTATTCCTTTATTTAGCTCAGTATTTTTTATTTTATTTTTATTTTTTGCAATTGGGTTTTTATTGTTGATTGAAGGTTATTAAGAATGTTTTACTATCGGGGTATTTATACCTGTGTAGCGCTATATAAAGGCACGTGCGTGAGAGAGAATCATATACAAAATAAATGGAACCATGAGGTTTTTTCACAAAAATTCCCGTATGTGTCAAGTACACATAAAAAAAACTCAAAAGTTTTTTTTTGAGAACAAAGATGAGGATGTTTTTTTTTTGTTTTTCAATATAAAAAACGATGCAAGAAAGTGACGTCAGAGGCAAAATAATTGACTGCGCAAAATAACAGTTTTTTTACTTTTGTTTGGGTTTTTTTTTAATATTTTTAATCTTTTGTTTGGATTTTTATAATATTTTTTCTTCTTTTGTTTGGATTTTTCTTTCTTTGTTGTGATTTTTTGTTGTGATGTTTATTCGTTTTTTTTCCATTTTTTTTGCAACTATGCTTCGTGATGTTTTTGTTTTCAAAAATAATTTTTTATAACAGTTTTTACGACACATCCTGGTAATCTCGACAATTTTCCGAGTCTGTTTTTGCCACTTCAAACGAGCCGCTGCACACAGCACTGAGACCATTCGGTATATAAAACATTCTCAGACGCCACTCAGGCAAATCGCCCTTAAATAGCCAATAAATTATTCAATAAAAATATGAGTCTTTTTATCACTATTATTTTTCTCATTATTATCATTTTGCTGATTATTATTATTATTGTTATTCTTCTATTTCTTTGGTTATTTGAAAAGTTATTTTAAATGTTAATGAAGCGCTTGATATTTATACGTTTTTAAAGACTTAAAGATTCGGTGGCTTTCCATGTATTATTTCTCATGCATTTTGAAATATTTTCAAAAGCACAAGACTCAAACCTCTTCGTGGAAATCATCGCCAACATTCCCGTTGTCGCCAGTAGAATCAGCACACCAGTACAAAACAACCACCCTTCAGACAACCTCATAACCGCCTAACCAACCAAAAACACGCAAAGAATTTTTTCAATCACCCACCAAAGCCACCCAGGGATTTTCCCAACCACTACCCAATCGGAGGATTCAGCCACCTACCCACGGACCCAGCAACTTCCAGCCAGGCCCATTCAACCACACGCCCACTCACCAGGGCCTCTTCAGCCTCTGCATCTTCAGCCTCTTGGTCCTGCTTGCGACAGTCGTCGTACGACATGGCTACGATGGCGAGGATGAGGTTGACGAGGTAGAAGGAGCCCAGGAAGATGACGATGATGAAGAATAGCATGTGGCCTGGTCCGTTGGCTTTGATGGTCTGAGGGGGTGGGAATGGGGCAGAGGATGGGAGAGAGGTAGTTGGAGTATGTGTGTGGGTTGAAAGTGTAGGGAAAAGTTTTTGTTTTCACGTGTGGTGAAACCACTTAACACCACTACACCACTCACCACCACACCACCCTTACACCACTCACCACCAAACCACCCACCACCACACCACCCTTACACCACTCACCACCACCACACCACTCACTAGTTGGTAGAGGCTTTCCCAGTAGTCCTGGGTCATGAGACGGAAGGCACACAAGAGGGCCCAAGCAAAGTTGTCATAGGTGGTATAGCCGTAGTCTGGGTTTAATCCCGACGCCACGCATTCAAAACCGCTGTCGCATTGACTGTGGTTGGATGAGGGTGGTGGTTGTGATGGTGGAGATGGTAGCTGTGGTGGGTGGTGTTGTTGTTGGAATGGGTAAACAGTGGTGGTGGTGGTGTTGTTAGAATAGGTTAAAAGTGGTGCGTGGAGTTAGATTTTCGGTGGTGGTGTTGAATGCTGGTGTAGTTGAGAGTTGTTGCAGTGGTGGTTGGTTAGATGGTGGTTGGTTAGATGGTGGATGGTTAGATGGTGGTTGGTTAGATGGTGGTTTGTTAGATGGTGGTTGGTTAGATGGTGGATGGTTAGATGGTGGTTGGTTAGATGGTGGATGGTTAGATGGTGGTTGGTTAGATGGTGGATGGTTAGATGGTGGTTGGTTAGATGGTGGATGGTTAGATGGTGGTTGGTTAGATGGTGGTTGGTTAGATGGTGGTTGGTTAGATGGTGGATGGTTAGATGGTGGTTGGTTAGATGGTGGTTGGTTAGATGGTGGTTGGTTAGATGGTGGTTGGTTAGATGGTGGTTGGTTAGATGGTGGTTGGTTAGATGGTGGATGGTTAGATGGTGGATGGTTAGATGGTGGTTGGTTAGATGTTGGTTGGTTAGATGGTGGTTGGTTAGATGGTGGTTGGTTAGATGGTGGTTGGTTAGATGGTGGTTGGTTAGATGGTGGTTGGTTAGATGGTGGTTGGTTAGATGGTGGTTGGTTAGATGGTGGTAACTTTTGAGACACTTGGTATGTGCGGATTTTTCTTTTTGTTTCAAAGATTTTTTCACTTTACTCCTAGTGAACATTTTTTAAGTGAAAATTTTTTGTGAATGTTTTATCTTAATAAACTTTTTTTTCTACTGAAACTTTTCCCATAGTGAATTTTTATTTGCAGTGAGCAAAGTTTCGCGGTGGTGTGAAAAACATAAAGAAGATATTTTGAAGACAAGATTGAGAAATAATGAATAATGAAAAAGAGTCGGCCTCAACAGGAGCCGTGAGTTTCTGATGAGGTTGTGTTTACAGACGACTGAAAAAATTGAAATTAAAATAATTAAAAGTAGAGGTGCAAAGTCTTGTGTGTGTGTGTGTGTGTGTGTGTGTGTGTGTGTGTGTGTGTGTGTGTGTGTGTGTGTGTGTGTGTGTTTGTGTGTGTGTGTGTGTGTGTGTGTGTGTGTGTGTGTGTGTGTGTGTGTGTGTGTGTGTGTATGTGTGTGTGTGTGTGTGTGTGTGTGTGTGTGTGTGTGTGTGTGTGTGTGTGTGTGTGTGTGTGTGTGTGTGTGTGTGTGTGTTTGTGTGTGTGTGTGTGTGTGTGTGTGTGTGTGTGTGTGTGTGTGTGTGTGTGTGTGTGTATGTGTGTGTGTGTGTGTGTGTGTGTGTGTGTGTGTGTGTGTGTGTGTGTGTGTGTGTGTGTGTGTGTGTGTGTGTGTGTGTGTGTGTTTGTGTGTGTGTGTTTGTGTGTGTGTGTGTGTGTGTGTGTGTGTGTGTGTGTGTTGTGTGTGTGTGTGTGTGTGTGTGTGTGTGTGTGTGTGTGTGTGTGTGTGTGTGTGTGTGTGTGTGTGTGTGTGTGTGTGTGTGTGTGTGTGTGTGTGTGTGTGTGTGTGTGTGTGTGTGTGTGTGTGTGTGTGTGTGTGTGTGTGTGTGTGTGTGTGTGTGTGTGTGTGTGTGTGTGTGTGTGTGTGTGTTAATTTTTCATGAAAGTAACTCAAAACGTAGAGAGACCAATAAATCCATCGAATCCTGCTCAAGGCTCAAGCTGAAGTCGAATCTGAATATACTTATAAACTCACTCCTTCCTTTTCTTCTTAAAAAAAATTTCATTTTTTCGCAAATTTTCAAAATTAATAAAACATTTTTTCATGAAAATTTCAAAATTAAGTTTATTCTCGAAACTTTTCATAATTTTTCAATTGTTTATTTATTTATTTTTGTTTTATTTTTTTTATTATTTAGTTATGAGCTGCCTCCATAAAATGTTGTTGAGTGTCTTCGGGTGTGGCATCCCGCTTAAGGTCAAGTTCAAGGTCAAGGTCAAATTAAGGTCATAAATGGAAGGTCCTCGGAAGGAAGAAGGAGTTGGAAAGAAATATAAAAAAGTAAAAAATTGTAAAAAAAGATGAAGTGGAAAAAATTAAGAATGAATAAGATAATATAAAAAGTTGAAACAAAATGAACGAAAGAAGAAAAAAAAGTAAAAAAATAGATGAAAAATGACGAATATGGATGAGTGAAAGACAAAGATGAATGAATGAAGGATGAGTATGGACGAATGAAAGACAAAGATGGATGAATGAAGGATGAGTATGGATGAATGAAGGATGAATATGGATGAATGAAAGATGAGTATGGATGAATGAAGGATGAGTATGGATGAATGAAGGATGAGTATGGATGAATGAAGGATGAGTAGGGATGAATGAAGGAAAGAAGAATGTGCAGGGAACATAAAAGGAATTGATTAGACGCAAAACAAGCATTGCAAGGAAATTTGGAAATTTTTTTTTACGACACCAACTGACACCACAACAACGAACCAAAAAATACAAAAGTAACGTGATGTGGCCTTGAAATCTTAGGGTTAAGGCCACTTTAATAATACACATTCTGTGTTATTTATTGTTGAAAAAAGGTTTTGTAGACTGGTGTGTATGGACTGAAGTACTGAATACTAAGACTGGAAATTAAAATAAAAAGACTGAAAACAGACTATAAAATGTAGAATTAAATAAAATTCTTTCAAAGCGTGAGCAAAAAGGAAGAAAATGAAATAAAAGGTTGAAATTCTTTATACAGAAAAATAATATTAACAAGAAAAACAACAATAACTACAACAACCTCAACAATAGCAACAATGAAAGCAACAACAACATCAACAATAGCAAAATTTACAGCAACAACAACATCAACAATAGCAACAACAACAACAATATCAAAATTAACAGCAATAACAACATCAACAATGGCAACAACAACTGCAACAACATCAACAATGGCAACAACAACAGCAACAACAACATCGACAATAGCAACAACAACAGCAACAACAACATCTACAACAGCAACAACAACAACAAAGAATGGAAAGTGGAGATTCGATGTAGGAGCTTTCAGTTCAATTGGATTCGAATGGTCAATGGAGGCAAAGGCAGAATCGAATAAACAAACAAAAATTTGAACCATTATCAAATAATGGCGAAAAAAAAAATAAAAAAACAGAAGTAATAACAACACAAATAACAATAAAAAGAAAATAACAAAAAACACAAATAACAATAAAAAGAAAATAACAAACAAAAAACACAAATAAGAATAAAAACACCAAAAAACGTCAAAACATCAAAGAAGAAGAACGACACGAACATAAACATCAAACAAACATTGAGCACACAGCGAAAAACGTCATCTTAAACAAAAAACAACAACAACTACGACAAAGAACAACACCACCACGTGACATGTGAGCGATATAAGGCACACAGACACGTCCAATGGGATTAAGGGATTTGTGCAGCACTTCGTCATCACCGAATGAGAATGATACTCACAATAATAATAATAATAATAATATTTAAAAAAAGTAATAATAATATTAACAATAATAAAATATTAACATCTACCAATAATTAGATTTTTTTTAAATAATTGATACAAAAAAATAATTGATACAAAAAAATAATTGATACAAAAAAATAATTGATACAAAAAATAATTGATACAAAAAAATAATTGATACAAAAAAATAATTGATACAAAAAAATAATTGATACAAAAAAATAATTGATACAAAAAAATAATTGATACAAAAAAATAATATTGCTGAAAATCAATATCGAAAAGATTAAAAAAAAACAAAAAAAACAAAAAAAAACAATAACAATAACAATAACAACAACAGCAGCAACAAAAAACATAAAAACAATAACAATAACAACAACAGCACCAACAAAAATAATAATAAAAGAATTATAAATCAAATGAAAGAGGGCTCCCCTTGTTCAGAGACAAAGACACGATGCAAAGGCACTCTGAGCAAGCGTGACTTGTGGAAATTGTGAAATTTTCGAAAGCGCTAGATAAATTATTTACACAGTTCTTATAAACGCTCATTGAGATTTATGTAGCGTTGTATTTGCTTTCAGAAGTATTTTCGTAGTGGTGACGGAGAACTGGTACATGATAAAGATGGGTTATTGAGTTTCTCACCTTCCAACCTCACCACATATCCTCCCATCAGCTTTCTTGTTGTCCTGCCAGTTGCCTGAATGAGATGAGGTGAGGTGGAATGGAATGGGATAGGATGGGATGGGATGGAATGGGATGAGATGGGATGAGATGGGATGGGAATGAAATAAGATGGGATGGGATGGGATAAGATAAAATGGGATGGGATGGGATGGGGTTGGATGGGATGGGATGGGGTTGGATGGGATAAGATAAAATGGGATGGGATAAAAACTTGAATGACCTAAAATAAAGTGGGTCAGACGTAAATTTTGTGGTGGTTTTGTAAAAGGTAGAAATGAATGGACAGAATATTTGGTGAAATAAAAAAAGTGGAAGAAGAATTGTGACTTGAAAACGTTGATTTCAGATTTTGTAAACAGTTCAAAGTGTTGGAGTGTTGTGAAAGGAAGGAAAAATAGTGGAGAACACAAGGAGGCAGTGTTGTGGAAAAAGGCAAGTATTGAGACTGGACAATGTGACTTGATGAAAAAGTCATTCTCGAGAGTGAACCTTTGATGAAATGAAGAGGAAGAGGAGTGGGAGGAGGAAAAACTGAAGGAATGAAAACTTAGAAGTTGGAAAAATGAATAAAAAGAGAAAAATGTAAAAGGGGAAAAAGATGAAGAGGCTGAGAAATGGAAGAAGAAGCAAAATGAAAGGAAGAAGGAGTGGAAGAATAGAAAAACAAAACAGAAAGCTGGGAAAAACAAAAGGAAGAAAAATGAAAAAAAGGTGAAAGGGGAGGTAAGAGAAGAAAGGGCTGAGAAGGGGGAAGAAAAGAAAGAGAAAGGAAGAGTCAAGAAGGGGAGGGGAAGAGAAAGGAAGGGTTGGGAAGGGGAGGGGAAGAGAAAGGAAGGGTTGGGGAAGGGGGGTGAGGTGCGAAAGGTCGTCTGCAGAAGCGACAGGTACGAGGAACTGGCTGCGACAACATCAAAATAGCTTTTAGTGCCCCTAATAAGTTGTTCCTTGCTTTTAAATTCCTATTCATAGACTTATTTTATTTTTTTGTCTTTGTTGTTTTTCATTTATTTATAGAATAAAACCTAACAAATGTCTTCACGAGAAATAATGATTTAATGTGAAGATTTATTTTGGTCTCGAAAGTCTACGGGGTTAATGCCACTATTATAATATTCGTGTTTGTATTGTATTGGAGATACATAAGTCAATGTATTCAAATACAATACATAGAATGCAATGCAATTCAATAAACAAAAACAAAACAATAAATTGTATCAGAGCAAAGTGCATTGCTTTAAAATGTAGTCCAGTACGATCAAATACATCCAGAGACATTACAAAACAACAATACCAACACTGACAACAGCAGAACAGCAACAACAACAAAAATATCAACAACAGCAACAACAACAAATGACAACAACAAAAATATCAACCACAGCAACAACAAAAAATGACAACAGAAAAATCAAAAATAGCAGCAACACAAAAGCGACAACAAAAACAGCGATGACCATACATTTGAGTGTCATCTGCATACTGACGAGAAGAAAGGTTGTATCTGCTGTTTTGTACGAAACATTTGTTTTCAAAGGAGAAACGAAAGAACAAAGAGGCTGGAAAGGTCCCGAAGGGGCCACAAGACGTACTTTTTCCCACACATCAAACAATCCTCCACCCTCATCAGACAATCCTCCCCCACCCGCTCTTTCCTCCCTCATCAGACAATCCTCCCTCTCCTCCTCCCTCTTCTTCCTTCCCCCTCCTCCTTCCCCCTTTTTTTCCCCCTCCTCCTTCCCCCTTTTTTTTCCCCTCCGTCTTCCCCCTCCTTCTTCCCCCTCCTTCCTCCCCCTCTTTCTTCCCCCTCCTTCTTCTCCCTCCTTCTTTCCCCTCCTTCTTCCCCCTCTTTTTTCCCCTCTTTCTTCCCCCTCTTTCTTCCCCCTCCTTCTTCCCCCTCCTTCTTCCCCCTCCTTCTTCCCCCTCCTTCTTCCCCCTCCTTCTTCCCCCTCCTTCTTCCCCCTCCTTCTTCCCCCTCCTTCTTCCCCCTCCTTCTTCCCCCTCCTTCTTCCTCCTTCTCTCTCCTCCCTCCTTCTTCCTCCTTCTCTCTCCTCCCTTATCAGACAATCCCTTCCTTTTTTCCTCTTTCATCAAACAATCCTCCTTCACCCCCTCATCAAACAATCCTCCTTCACCCCCTCATCAAAAAATCCTCCTTCACCCCCTCATCAAGCAATCCTCCTTCACCCCCTCATCAAACAATCCTCCTTCACCCCCTCATCAAACATTCCTCTTTCCACCTGCATTACACAACCTCCCACCTTCATCAAACAACCTTCGTTATACACCCCTCTTTTACTCCCCCTCCTTCACTCCATCTCCTTCACACCCTCTTGTTCACCCCCCTCCTTCACCCCCCCTCCTTCACCCCCCCTCCTTCACTCCCCTCCTTCACTCCCCTCTTCCCTCATCAAAAAACTCTATTTCACCCACTAAACAAAACATCCTCCATCCTTCCATAAGAATGAAGAATGATGTCGTCTTGATGGAGTTATCAAGTTAAACAAAAATAAAAAGAAAATAAAAAAACCATGAAAGAATGAATAAGAATAAAAAATAAAAAAATAACAAAAAAATAATAAAAATGCATTGTGGTTTAATTATTTTGGGAAGGCTGGCAACCGGAAGAGTTTTCGAAAAAAATTAAGCTTTGAAACATGAGCTCATAAAGAAAAGTTGAAGAAAATAAACGGAGGAATCCAAAAATTTAATGATGAAATAAATAAATTTAATTTTTTTTTTAATTTAAAAAAAAAATTTAATTTGAAAAAAAGAAAAAAAAAATGAATTAAATGTGAAAAAAAAAGAAAAAAAAGAATTAAATGTGAAAAAAAAGAAAAAAAGGAATTAAATGTGAAAAAAAAAAATAAATTTGAAAAAAAAAAATGAGTTTAATGTGAAAAGGAATTTTGCTCATGTTTGTGGCTTTTGTGGGAAAATGTTTTTGTTTGTTTATTGCGAGATGGAGAAGTGTGATGCCGGTGCAAATCCGTATGTAAATATAACAGAAATGTTGAAAAAAAATGATTGTCACGAAAAAAATGTGAAAAAAAGGAGAAAAAAATGAATAAAAATGAAAAAAAAATGAAAAAAATGAAAAAAATTGAAAATAAAATGTTGAGAAAAGGGGAAGGAAATTATTTGGCTATGATTGAAAATGTGGAAAAATTTGAGAAAAACTGAGCACCCGGAATAAAAACTACTCGAAAACCACAGAAAACGTGAAAAAAAATTTAGAGCAAAATTAGAACTTGAGAATGAAAAAAACTGAAATTGAATTTCACGCAAAACAAACAAGACTGCAGTACAAGGGAGATTAGAAAATTCATGTAAATTTGAAAAAAAAATTGAAAATAAGAAAAAATTTTAAAAACTTTGAAAAACTGAAAAAAATTAGAAAAGAAATTACTACTATCAACAACAACATAAATTGAAGTCGTGTTGTGAAACAAAATTAATTTTTACCTACAATCACTTCTGCCACCAGGCACACCCTCAAACAACCCCATCCTAACAAATCTCCACCCACTAACAACCCACCATCCAGCAACCCACCCACCAACAACCCCACCCACCAACCAACCAATCAACAACAACCCCACCCACCAACCAGCCAATCAACAACAACCTCACCCACTAACCAACAAATCAGCAACAACTCCACCCACCAACCAACCAATCAGCAACAACCTTCACTCACTTCGATTTCCGGCATAGCTGCGTTGTTCCTCGAACGGAAGGGCTTCGAACCACGTGATGTTGTCGACGCGGACACACTTTTTCATGAGGGACCCCTGATAGATCTGCAGACCAATGAGGGCGAAGATGGAAAGCACGAAGAGGGAGAGCACCGCAACGTCTCTCAGGCGCCTCACCGCTTCCATCAAAGCCCCCACTATGGTCTTGAGGCCTGAAGAGGGGGGAGGGGAGGTTGTGAATGATTGTGGGTGTTTGTTGGGTGTTTGTTGGGTGTTTGTGGAGTGTTTGTGGAGTGTTTGTGGAGTGTTTGTGGAGTGTTTGTGAAGTGCTTGTGGAGTGTTTGTGGGGTGTTTGTGGAGTGTTGTGGAGTGTTTGTGGAGTGTTTGTGGAGTGTTTGTGGAGTGTTTGTGGAGTGTTTGTGGAGTGTTTGTGGAGTGTTTGTGAAGTGCTTGTGGAGTGTTTGTGGATTGTTTGTGGAGTGTTTGTGGAGTGTTTGTGGAGTGTTTGTGGAGTGTTTGTGGAGTGTTTGTGGAGTGTTTGTGGATTGTTTGTGGAGTGTTTGTGGAGTGTTTGTGGGGTGTTTGTGGGGTGTTTGTGGAGTGTTTGTGGAGTGTTTGTGGAGTGTTTGTGGAGTGTTTGTGGAGTGTTTGTGGAGTGTTTGTGGAGTTTTTGTGGAGTGTTTGTGGAGTGTTTGTGGAGTGTTTGTGGAGTGTTTGAGGGGTGTTTGTAAAGTTTTTTTTTCGAGTTGTTTGTGGGGTAGAAAAAAGTTAGTTAGTGGGGTTATGAAGGGTTTTTTTGTAGGAGAGTCCGGTGTTTGTTTGAGTGGTCGTTGTTGCAAGGGTTGTTGTGGAAGACTCCTTGCAGTAGTTTTTGAAGAGAATCGGAAGGGGTGCATTGTGGAAAGTGTGCTGGAACGGTTGTTGAGAAGAAGTGTGTTGTGGAAAGTACGTGGAGCGAATCAATAGAGATTGTTTGAGTGCCCTTGTGAACTCACAGCTGTTTGAAGAACTAGCAACTGATAAACTATAAAACTCAGTGCGGGTTTATATGATTTCTTCATTAAAATTATTTTCTGAACTATTTAAAAACCTTCATCTCCTTCACCAACGTAGTTTTTTATTTAGGTTTTTTGTCTTCATCTTTCTTTTTCCTTCTTCCTCAGTCCTCTCCTTCCTCGTGGGTCTCATGCCCTCAGAGAACCATCTCACACCATCCATATCTTCTTTTTTGAACTTATATATATATATATATATATATATATATATATATATATATATATATATATATATATATATATATATATATATATATATATATCGCAGCATCACTATTATATACGAAAAGTTAATACATCATTCAAATGCAATATGAAAGTATTTGGCAGAATTACTGCTAGTACTAGCAGTACTTGCACAGGTAGCAAAGAACTAAGATTTACATTGATGGACGGTATTAATCATTGCGACACTTCAATCTATTTTATCGCCCACATCGCTTCGCTCATGATACGTGATAAATTGTCACCATGTTGTGGGCTTTAATACGCATAGTTGTCAGTCGTGGAGGTTGTCAGTTTGCAACGTTGTCAGTTGTCAATGAAATGTCAGTTTGCAACGTTGTCAGGTTTCAATGAAATGTCAGTTTGCAACGTTGTCAGGTTTTAATGAAATGTCAATTTGCAACGTTGTCAGGTGTCAATGAAATGTCAGTTTGCAACGTTGTCAGGTTTCAATGAAATGTCAATTTGCAACGTTGTCAGGTGTCAATGAAATGTCAGTTTGCAACGTCAAATGAGAACTTACCTTCTTTAACTGGTCGACGAATTCATTAAAATGTGGTTGAATGGTGTTTGAAAATTAGTTGAAAACATTTTTGGAAGCATTGAATGGAAGTAAACGAACTGGTCAGCCACTTCTATTGTTCCCAACAAAACGAAGTTCCATTGGAGATTCCACTAT
>OX387247.1:12269185-12279185 GCA_947562095.1 Branchellion lobata
AGGTGGAGAGGTGGAAGAAGGTGGAGAGGTGGGAAGAAGTGGAAGAGGATGGAGAAGTAGGGTAGGTGGAAGAGGATGGAGAAGTGGAAAAAAGTGAGAACGTGAAAAAGTGAGATGGAAGAAACTGCATGGAAGACTAAAAAATCAAAAAATGAGGGAAGAAGCGGTGGAAGAAATGAAGAAGAATTAATGAAAAAGGACGAAAAAAAGTGAGAGAGGAAAAAATGAAGAGGGAGGAGGAGGAAGAAACTGGTTGAATGCATTTGAACAAGAGTAATGGAAAAATTCGCATAAGCATTTTTGAGTAATTTTGTTCGGAAATCAATTTTTTTTTGCAAACTTTAATGGATTTGTTTGAAAAAGGTTTGAAGTTTTACAGAGCTTCCAAGTTGTGTTTTGCGAGAGTTTTGCAGAAGTTTTGTGAGAGTTTTGCGAGAGTTTTGCAAAAGTTTTGCGGGAGTTTTGCAAAAGTTTTGTGGGAGTTTTGCAGAAGTTTTGCGAGAGTTTTGCAAAAGTTTTGGGAGAGTTTTGCAAAAGTTTTGCGAGAGTTTTGCAAAAGTTTTGCGAGAGTTTTGCAGAAGTTTTGCAGGAGTTTTGCGGGAGTTTTGTGGGAGTTTTGCACGGTGATGGAATGAGTCGCTTTCGTATCCATTCCAAAATACTTCTTTCAAACGCCCACTTTGAGCTTGAAATAAAAACTCAAGATTTTTTTTTCGGAAACTTGTTTGTTTTTTTGAGTTTTTTTCAAGATTTATTTTTCAAATTATTTTTTTTTTCAAATCTTTTTTTTGATAACTTACTTGAAAAATGTTTTTGTCTTTAACATTTGTTTTTTTTTGGAGTTTTGTTTTAGTTTTATTTTGTTTTTCAGTGAGACATGAAAAATCGAAAATGAAAAGGTTCACGCTATGAAACTTGAAAGTTGAGATTAATTCATTTTGAAGCTGTCTGGAAGTTTTACACTTTGATCAGCTCGGAAAAGTTTTGTTTGTTAATACATAGAAAAATTTTTAGTTTGAAATTAAAAAAAATTTTTTTTTTTTTTAAATTCGGGTTTCTGTACTCCATACAACCAACGTATAATCACGTCTGAAAAAATAAACTGCGCGATTTCCAGTGAAGTCAAATCTTTTTCTCACTAAGCGCTGTATAAATTAGAAACAGGATTCCCAAGTGATGTGAAGAACAAAAAAAGAAAAAAAAGAAAAAAAAAGAAAAAAGGAAAAGAAGAAAAATGATTAAACAAATAAAAGGAAAAAGAAATGAGAGAGATGAAAGAAGAGAGGAGGGGAAAAATATAAATAAAAAAAGAAAAAAAGAAAAAAAAGAAAAAGAAAAAGAAGATGAAAAAAACACTGAAAGAAAAAAGATGAGGAGGAAGAAGATGAGGAGGAAGAAGATGAGGAGGAAGAAGATGAGAAGGAAGAAGATGAGGAGGAAGAAGATGAGAAGGAAGAAGATGAGGAGGAAGAAGATGAGGAGGAAGAAGATGAGGAGGAAGAAGATGAGGAGGAAGAAGATGAGGAGGAAGAAGATGAAGAGGAAGAAGATGAGAAGAAAGAAAATGAGGAAAAAGAAGATGAGGAGGAAGAAGATGAGAAGAGAAAGAAAATGAGGAGGAAGAAAAAGAGAAGAGGAGAGGAGGGAGATTATGATGTTGACGACGATGTTGATGATCTATTGTACTGTATTGTAATCTAGTCCTTTGTATTGCTTGCTGTTAGTTGTTTTTTTATATTCGTTTTTCTATGCAGGTTTTTTTATATCCGTTTTTGTATGCAAGTTTTTCTGTATTTGTTCTTTCAATTTTAGTTTTTATATTATTTTTTTTATTTCAAGTATTTTTACATATTTAATTTGTGAGGTTTGAAAAATGAAAAAAAAATTGAGCTGTGCAGATGGAGGTGTTATGGGAAGACGATGAAGAAAGATCTGGATTAAGTAATAACAAAATTAATAAAGTTAGTCAAAGTATAGAAAAAAAAATAAATGAATAATAAGAAATAATAATAACTGGAAGATGAAAAAATTCATGAGGATGTGAAAGAGGCGAAA
Source organism: Branchellion lobata (assembly GCA_947562095.1). Classification (NCBI taxonomy): domain Eukaryota; kingdom Metazoa; phylum Annelida; class Clitellata; order Hirudinida; family Piscicolidae; genus Branchellion; species Branchellion lobata. The sequence continues at coordinate 12,271,241 of OX387247.1, forward strand.
AAACTCATCAAATAATCGACCCTGTGAACACGAGACAAGATTAAAAAAAGAAAAAATGAAAAAGAAAAAAATTGTGAAAAAGAATTGAAAAAGATTGGAAAAAAATAAAAAATATTTTGAAAAAAGATACTGAAAAGGAAAAAAGAAGAAAAGAAAAACAAGAAGAAAAGAAAAAGAAAAAATTAAGTTCTAAAAGAAAAGAAAAAATAAAAAGAAAAGAAAAAAATCATAGAAAGATGAAATAACAGAGAAATTAAGGTTGAAATTTTTTTAAAAAGAAAGGAACAAAATTAAACAAAAATAAAACAAAAAGAGAAGAAAAAGAAAAGAAAAAAAACTAAAAAAAAAAAAAAAAAAAAAAAAAAAAGAGAACAAAAAAGGAACTAACTGAGAACAAAAAAGAACAAAAAAGAGACAAAAAAAAACAAAAAGAGAACAAAAAGAGAACAAAAAAGAACAAAAAGGAGACAAAAAAAAAAACAAAAAGAGAACAAAAAGAGAACAAAAAGAGAACAAAAAGAGAACAAAAAGAGAACAAAAAGAGAACAAAAAGAGAACAAAAAAAAACAAAAAGAGAACAAATAGAGAACAAAAAGGGGACAAAAAGAGAACAAAAAGAGAACAAAAAGAGAACAAAAAGAGAACAAAAAGAGAACAAAAAGAGAACAAAAAGAGAACAAAAAGAGAACAAAAAGAGGACAAAAAGAGAACAAAAAGAGAACAAATAGAGAACGAAAAGAGAACAAAAAGAGAACAAATAGAAAACAAAAAAGAAACAAAAAGAGAACAAAAAGAGAACAAAAAAGAAACAAAAAGAGAACGAAATGAGAACAAAAAAAGAACAAAAAGGGAAGGAAGAGAGAAAGGCTACACGCCTGGCGGCAAACAAATAGTATCGTAATTTGTGTGCAGATTCGACCATGACTCATCAGGAAGACAGACATTCAGGCGTCAGTTTCAAAATTAAATTTACTTTTTTTCCTATTTTAAGTGAAAACCTTTTTTATGGCTTCTAGAATGCAAGCAAAATAAGATTTTGAAAGAAAAAAGAGTTCAAAAGGAGGAAAATTAGACTGAAAAACAAAGTTTAAAAATTTTTTTGGACTTGTTCAAGTTTTGCAAGCATTCACACAGCCTCCAATAGCATCGCCTCTTCCTCTTCCTCCAGTGCACCCCTTTCAACCTTCTCTTCTCTAACTTTTCTATTTTTTATTTATTTTCTTCCCATAAATTTTCTTTTTTTTCTTTTTTTTTTCTTAACTTTTCTTTTTCATTTCTTTTTTTTATGACATTTTTTCATTTCTCTTTTTTATGACATTTTTTCATTTCGACTTTTTTGTCATTTTTTAAAAAATTAATTTTTTCTTCATCCGCCAAAGCTTTTTTACCCCGCCATCACTTGTTTGTATTCCACGTTCGTAATTTAATGGCCATTTGCAATTTTTATATAACCCAAAACAAAATAATAATGATAAAAATATAACTTGTTACCATAATAATCAAAATAATATTAATGTTATTATTATTATTACCATTATTATTATTATTATTATTATTTTTATTATTATTATTATTATTATTATTATTATTATTATTATTATTATTTTTTATTTTTTTTTATTTATTTTTTTTTTTAAATTTTATTTTATTATTATTATTATTATTATTATTATTATTATTATTATTATTATTATTATTATTATTATTATTATTATTATTATTATTATTATTATTATTATTATTATTATTATTATTTTTATTATTATTATTATTATTATTATTATTATTATTATTATTATTATTATTATTATTATTATTATTATTATTATTATTATTATTATTATTATTATTATTATTATTATTATTATTATTATTATTTTTTTTTTTTTTTTTTTTTTTTTTTTTTTAAATTTTATTTTATTATTATTATTATTATTATTATTATTATTATTATTATTATTATTATTATTATTATTATTATTATTATTATTATTATTATTATTATTATTATTATTATTATTATTATTATTATTATTATTATTATTATTATTATTATTATTATTATTTTTATTATTATTATTATTATTATTATTATTATTATTATTATTATTATTATTATTATTATTATTATTATTATTGTTTTTATTATTATTATATGTTTTATAGGAGCGTTGAACCTTCAACTCCAAAACCATCGTTGTTTTTGTTTATTTTTTTATCTTTGTAATTATATTTTTTTTGTGTTTTGAATTTTTTATTTTTGGTTTTGTTATTTTTTGTTTTATCGTTTCTTTTTAACTTTTACACTATTTAATTTTTTTTTCCTCCACCATTTCAAACCAAACGACCAGCCAAGCCAACTCACACCAGCCCAATCACTTCTCACAATTTTCTCAACAATTCCATCAGAAATTCTTTCCTTCACTAATACCCTTCTCCTTTCCTCCCCCCTCCATACCCTTCTACCTCCACCCCTCTTCCCTCCTGACTACTTCCCTACCCCCCTCATACTCCTCTACCTTTTTCAACTCCCCCTCCCCCCCCCTTCATACCATTTTAACTCCACCCCTCTCCTCTTCATACCCCCCTACCTCCTCCGCCCCCCCCCCCCCCCCCAACAACTCCCCACTCACTCGGTGTGAGGGATTTCTCGGTTGATGGCCATGAAGATGCAGTTCACCAGAATCACCAGCATCACGCACAAGCTGAAGAAGGTGGACGCTTTGAAGTTAAGGAAACACAGTGCTTCCTTTACAGTGCTTCTGTTACATTGCTTTCGTTACAGTGCTTCCTTTACAGTGCTTCCTTTACAGTGCTTTCGTTACAGTGCTTACGTTACGGTGCTTCCGTTATAATGGTTTCGTTACAGTGCTTTCGTTACAGTGCTTTCGTTACAGTGCTTTCGTTACAGTGCTTTCGTTACAGCCGTTTCGTTACAAGAGCTTTGTTTGGAGTTGGGTGGGTTGACTGAATATAAATTATGATATTGTTTGAATAAGCACATAACAGGAATATGAAGGCCAGTGAGAGTTCTCCTGAAGCTCCCCCAAGTCTTGCTTACGCTGTATCGTTTACATTGATTAGGTTAGAAGGTATTATTGAAAAATATTTTATTCGAGGCATTCCGTGTGAATGTGTTCGGATCGGAATCAATAAGTCGCTAGAAATACAATGAAACTCATTCTGGGTATGCCTTGTTAAGAGAGGTTTCATAAACCAGAGTTGGAAGGTTTGAAGGAGAAGGAGTATTTGTGGAAAAACCTAAAATCGAAAACCACAAACCAAAAACCTTAAATCGAAAAGTGAAAAAGGTAGAATGGGATGAATGTGAGAGTATCTGGGTGTGAAGGTGGCACAAGTGAAGAGTGGAAGGAATGGATGGTGGATGAGTGAGAAGGGGGCAGAAAGGAAGGGTGAACGATGAGTGGTGGACTGATGGAAGGAAGGAGGTGGGAAGGACGTGTGAGTGAAGGTCTACTCAAAGGGCACCCAAGGAGGAGTTATGTGGCTTCAATTGATCGCTTCATTGATCTTCAGACAGTTCAAGCGAGAATGGTCACACTAATAACCGAATTGAAAATATCGGAAAGAAATATTTCAGCAGCAATGGAAGAAAGTTCTTCTCGGATATTTTTGAATATTTTTTTGTAATTTTTTTCTGATTTCATTCGTTTTTTTAGTTTTTTCAATTATTATTTTTCAATATTTTTTCTTTCAAAAGTACCTACAATCAGTGCAATCACTCATTGTCACACTGCATGCGATGTCGCGCGTTGTTATCAAAGAGAGGCAACAATTTTACTTTTATAGTCTTTTCATTTCGCCTCAAAATGAATTTTCAATTGAGCTTTCATGGAATTATGTTTTCAATTCGGCGGTCTTTGGATAGGAATGGCTCCAAAGCTTCGACGACCTAACGTCACACTAAGGACTCTCCATTGTATTGTAGTGTCTTCTAATGCATTTCATTGTGTTGAGGTATCTTTCAATACATGTTGTTGTATTGAGGTATCTTTCAATACATGTTGTTGTATTGAGGTATCTTTCGATACATGTTGTTGTATTGAGGTATCTTTCAATACATGTTGTTGTATTGAGGTATCTTTCAATACATGTTGTTGTATTGAGGTATCTTTCGATACATGTTGTTGTATTGAGGTATCTTTCAATACATGTTGTTGTATTGAGGTATCTTTCAATACATGTTGTTGTATTGAGGTATCTTTCAATACATGTTGTTGTATTGAGGTATCTTTCAAAACATGTTGTTGTATTGAGGTATCTTTCAATACATGTTGTTGTATTGAGGTATCTTTCAATACATGTTGTTGTATTGAGGTATCTTTCAATACATGTTGTTGTTTTGATGTATCTTTCAATACATGTTGTTGTATTGAGGTATCTTTCGATACATGTTGTTGTATTGAGGTATCTTTCGATACATGTTGTTGTATTGAGGTATCTTTCGATACATGTTGTTGTATTGAGGTATCTTTCAATACATGTTGTTGTATTGAGGTATCTTTCAATACATGTTGTTGTATTGAGGTATCTTTCGATACATGTTGCTGTATTGAGGTATCTTTCAATACATGTTGTTGTATTGAGGTATCTTTCAATACATGTTGTTGTATTGAGGTTTATTTCGAGATATTGTATTGTATTTTATTCCTTTTGGTTGTATCCTATTTCAGTTTATTGGAGTGTATTTTTAGTGCATTGTATTATGTTGGGTTGTATCTTGTTCCGTTTTATTTGAGAACCTTACAGCTATGCCTTACTTCATCTTATTGCATTTCGATTCGATATAAAAAGCCACCAACAAAAATGCTGATGAAATATCCTCTTATAACTACTACACCCTTGATACCACTTCAACACTGCTGCCACAGCCCCCTTACCATGTAACACCACACCACAACCCCATAATCACCAGAACCATTACCATGCAACACCACACCACAACCTCATAACCACCAGAACCATTAACATGCAACACCACACCACAACCTCATAACCACCAGAACCATTAACATGCAACACCACAACACTATAAGAACGGCCATGCATCACCACTGGGACAAGGATATGGATGGGTGAGGATGTAAATGGCGATTCTGCGCAGTGGGTTGAAAGGACTGAGGAAGAAAAAGCCATTGGATGCACTGAAGCGGAAAATTGTCTTGTCTTTCGCCACCACCACAAATGTCTGTGGGTGTGAGGTGGTGGTGTGGTGAGGGGGTGGTGTGGGTGTGAGGTGGTGGGGAGGTGATGTGGTGGTTTGGGTGTGAGGTGGTGGTGTTGTGGTGTTGTGGTGTTGTGGTTGAGTGGTATTTTGAGAAAGGATTGTTGTGATTTGGACGTGTGTGGACAAAATGATGGGGCGTTGTGAAGAAATGATTCAAAGTAGTTAAAAAGATGATGATCGTGAAGAAATTCTGTTCTGGAAGAAAAAAAATAAAATATACCAAGAAGAGGTGAAGTTTGGTGGAATAAAATATTGAAAGAAATTCGGAGGCTGGAGATGTTTGAGTTTTGAAAAAGATGAGGAAATAGAGAAGTGTGGAAGAGACTGTTGGTGTGGTCAATTTGGGAAGTGATCCCATTAGTGGCCTCGAAACTCTACGGGGTTAATGCCACTATAATAATATTTTTGTTCGTTTTGTATTGTATTGGAATACTACATTAGAATTATATTACATCAGAATACTACATTAGAATACATTGGATCACTTAGGATTGGATCACTTAGGATTGGATCAAATAGGAGTTGATCACTTGGGATCGAATCAAAGTGACACAGAGCAAAGCAGCTCGAACTGAATGAGATGCGAGTGAGTCAGATGATGTGCTGGCACGCACGTATTTGTTCTGGTAGTAGTCGTCAAAGTCTTCGATGGGCATGCCACACATGTCGGTGGGGAAGTCTCCCATCTTGCTGGGCAGGGTCATCCCCTGCATCAGCAGTGGGTTCGGTCGAGGCTTGTCCTCGTCAGACAGCTTCGACTCCACCGGAGGTTCATGCTCCTTCTGCTGCTCCTGGTGGAGGGAGGGTGGGTGAAGACTTAATTAGTTAGAAGGTTCAATTGGAAGGTTTGATTGGGTGGATAGGGGTTTGATTGGGTGGATAGGGGTTTGATTGGGTGGATAGGGGTTTGATTGGGTGGATAGGGGTTTGATTGGATGGATGGGGATCTAATTGGGTTGAAGGGGATAACTTAACCAGGTGATTCAATTGGATAAAAAAGGTTCAAGTGGGTGAGAAGCTCAAATCTGGTGTGGAGGTTTTATTGTGGTAGGGTGGGGGGCTTAAGCGGTTTAGAGTGATTCAATTTTAGTCTAGAGGTCCCGTTGGAGTGGGTGGTTAGGTTGGGAGGGGTGTTGGGAAGCAGTCGATATAAGCGAAAGAATTGTCAATGGTAGTAAAGATTATTTGGTGGGGACAAAGGTGTCACGTTGTTTTTTGGGTGGAGACATTGAAGGAAGCGGGCTCACGTGCTCACGACTGGAAGCGCGCTCACGTGCGTTGGTGTAACGAGGCAACTTCAACCAAACTTAGGTTTGAAACTTTTTCGACAAAAAAACTAGAAAAAACAAAATCTTGTCTTTGAAAAAATAACGGAAGCATCAAACTAAAAAATTCAAACCTTTTTGCTAAATAAAAACTTAAAAAATTAAAAAAATTTTTTTTTTAATTTTCTGAAAAATAAAAATGAAAGAACTAGAAAGAAAAATAATTTAAAATGAAAATAATTTAAAATAAAAATAATTTAAAATAAAAATCATTTAAAATAAAAATAATTTAAAATAGGAATAAAAAACATTTAATGAACTGAAGGCATTTGAATTCTTTTTTGAGTTATTTTCATGAATGAAAAAAACTGAAAAAAACTGAAAAAAACTGGAAAACCCCAGGAAGAGGCAAAACGCAGAAAAAGTCACCTTGGCGAGTTTTTCTTCCTGAATGCGTTTTCTGATCTTCGTCATCGACTCCCTGGTGAAAAGGCGGAACATGGGAACTCGCGTGCCATTTAGGCCTCTATATTCCATGCCGCTGGTGGCTGGTGGTGGTTGCTGGTGGCTGGTGGTGGCTGGTGGTGGCTGGTGGTGGCTGGTGGTGGCTGGTGGTGGCTGGTAGTGGCTGGTGGTGGCTGGTGGTGTCTGGTAGTGGCTGGTGGTGGCTGGTGGTAGCTGGTGGTGGCTGGTGGTGGCTGGTGGTGGCTGGTGGTGGCTGGTGGTGGCTGGTGGTGGCTGGTGGTGGCTGGTGGTGGCTGGTAGTGGCTGGTGGTGGCAAGTGGCTGGTAGTGCTTAAAGTGTTTGTTTGTTGGATGGAGCTAGTAGATGGGGTAGTTGAAGGAGTGATTGCGGTGCGGCTGAGAAGCTGGTGGCCTTTGGAGGCTGTGGCTAGTGTCGGTTGACTTGTTGCTTTTTTGAGTGACTGATATGAAGATAAAAAACGACAGCTGGTTTTGTTCCTGGTGGTTGGTGTGGCTGCTGAGGTTGTTTGGTTGTGGCGGTTAGTGGTTGTTGTTTTGATTCTTGTATGGAAGTTGGTTAAAACGGCTGGCGGATTTGTTGTTGGTACTTCCGGTTGGCGGATTTGTTGTTGGTACTTCCGGTTGGTGGATTTGTTGTTGGTACTTCCGGTTGGTGGATTTGTTGTTGGTACTTCCGGTTGGTGGAGTTGTTGTTGGTACTTCCGGTTGGTGGTTGTTTAATGGGCTCACTTGAATTCCATTTGAAACTGCTGTTCCTTTTGATTTTTTTATAATGTTGTTTTGTTGTTGTTGTTGTTTTCAATTGTTATTTTTTGCTTCTTTCAAATATTTCTCAATTCGAAGCCTTCGAAATGCCAGTCACTCGTGCTTTTTTGTAATTCACCGTTAACTTTCATGGCGATTTCTCGGCAATACAGATTCATCTTCCATGTTTATTAAGTGTCTTT
>OX387247.1:12281685-12311685 GCA_947562095.1 Branchellion lobata
ATAAAAAGTATATTTATCAGAAAAAAAACTTATTTATTTTGGAAATTGGAAGTGTGGCCATGAGGAAAATTTTCTACAGGCAATAAATCTAGACCATAAAAACCACAATGTCCCAATGAAAAACAAAAGTTGAAGAAAAAACATAATTGAGAGGAAAAATTAAAAATTAAAAAAAAAACTAAATTGAGAAAAAAAACTAAATATGAGAAAAACGGGAAAAATATGAGAAAAACTAAAAGTTGATAAATTTCAGTCAACAATGCAGTCAAGATAGCAAAAAAAAGGGAAATTTGAAGTTTGGAAGGAACATGTTAGGAGTTGTATTGGAAAGGAAGGAAGGAGCAGGAAGGAAGGAGCAGGAAGGAAGGAGCAGGAAGGAAGGAGCAGGAAGGAAGGGGCAGGAAGGAAGGGGCAGGAAGGAAGGGGCAGGAAGGAAGGAGCAGGAAGGAAGGGGCAGGAAGGAAGGGGCAGGAAGGAAGGAGCAGGAAGGAAGGAGCAGGAAGGAAGGGGCAGGAAGGAAGGGGCAGGAAGGAAGGGGCAGGAAGGAAGGAGCAGGAAGGAAGGAGCAGGAAGGAAGGAGCAGGAAGGAAGGGGCAGGAAGGAAGGGGCAGGAAGGAAGGGGCAGGAAGGAAGGAGCAGGAAGGAAGGAGCAGGAAGGAAGGAGCAGGAAGGAAGGGGCAGGAAGGAAGGGGCAGGAAGGAAGGAGCAGGAAGGAAGGAGCAGGAAGGAAGGGGCAGGAAGGAAGGGGCAGGAAGGAAGGGGCAGGAAGGAAGGAGCAGGAAGGAAGGAGCAGGAAGGAAGGAGCAGGAAGGAAGGAGCAGGAAGGAAGGAGCAGGAAGGAAGGAGCAGGAAGGAAGGGGCAGGAAGGAAGGGGCAGGAAGGAAGGGGCAGGAAGGAAGGAGCAGGAAGGAAGGAGCAGGAAGGAAAGAGCAGATGATGGATCAGAACGGGTGGCTGGATGGTGGGGGGGTGTGGTGGTGGAGGGGTGTGGTGGTGGAGGAGTCAAAGGTGGAGTGGGTGATAGTTTCGTATGAAGCTCTGGAGGGATGGAAAGTTGGTGAAGGACAAAAGGGTGGGGGGTTGGTGGTGAAAGTGAAAGAAGGAATGGTGGATGATGGAGGGAGGAATGGTGGATGAAAGATAGAGGGAGGAATGGTGGATGAAAGATAGAGGGAGGAATGGTAGATGAAAGATAGAGGGAGGAATGGTGGATGAAAGATAGAGGGAGGAATGGTGAATGAAAGATAGAGGAAAGAATGGTGGATGAAAGATAGAGGGAGGAATGGTGGATGAAAGATAGAGGGAGGAATGGTGGATGAAAGATAGAGGGAGGAATGGTGGATGAAAGATAGAGGGAGGAATGGTGGATGAAAGATAGAGGGAGGAATGGTGGATAAAAGATAGAGGGAGGAATGGTGGATGAAAGATAGAGGGAGGAATGGTGGATGAAAGATAGAGGGAGGAATGGTGGATGAAAGATAGAGGGAGGAATGGTGGATGAAAGATAGAGGGAGGAATGGTGGATGAAAGATGGAGGAAGGGATGGTGGATGAAAGATAGAGGGAGGAATCGTAGAAGAGATATGTAGAGGGATGGTGGATGAGAGATGGAGGGAGGGATGGTGGATGGAAGATGGAAGAAGGGATGGTGAAAAAGAGAAAAAGGATGGAGTGGTGGAAGAGAGATGGAAGGAGGGATGGAGGAGAAGAGATGGAAGGAGAAACGATGAAGAGGAATAAGGAACAAGAATCCTAACGAAATGGTTCTGTCTGGATGGCAAATATGGTGGTGGAAGTGTGAGTGAGAGAATATATTGGAGGGAAATGTGCATGGAGAATATTGAAGGAATGAAAATAAAAAAATAATAATAAAGAATGAAAAAATAAAAAAATAATAATAAGGAACGAAAAAATTTAAAAAAGTCGAAAAAAAATGTGAAAAATGAAGTGAAAGAAGGTGTGAAGTGAGGAGTGAAAGAAGGTGTGAAGTGAGGAGTGAAAGAAGGTGTGAAGTGAGGAGTGAAAGAAGGTGTGAAGTGAGGAGTGAAAGAAGGTGTGAAGTGAGGAGTGAAAGAAGGTGTGAAGTGAGGAGTGAAAGAGGGTGTGAAGTGAGGAGTGAAAGAAGGTGTGAAGTGAGGAGTGAAAAAAAAAGGTAGAAAAAAAATGGGACGAGGAGTGGAGGAGAAATGGGACGAGGAGTGGAGGAGAAATGGGATGAGGAGTGGAGGAGAAATGGGATGAGGAGTGGAGGAGAAATGGGATGAGGAGTGGAGGAGAAATGGGATGAGGAGTGGAGGAGAAATGGGATGAGTTGGAGGAAGGGAGCTTTATGACATGCATAGATCTTCCGTGCTAATAAGGCGCCAGAAGATGGAGAAGTAGGAGAAGAATGATTAAAAGCTGCTGACTCGGAATCGCTTAGTTTCATAATGTAGTGTTGCTGTGGATGCTGTTGCTGTGGATGTTGTTGCTGTGGATGTTGTTGCTGTGGATGTTGTTGCTGTGGATGTAGTTGCTCGTCTTGTTTTTTGTATTATTGTTTGTGTTGTTGATGTTTGTGTTGTTGTTGTTGTTTTTATTGTTGCTGTTGTTGTTGTTGTTGTTGTTGTTGTTGTTTGTATTGTTGTTGTTGTTTGTATTGTTGTTGTTTGTATTATTGTCTTTGTTTGTGTGGTTGTTGTTGCTCGTGTTGTTGTTGTTTGTGTTGTTGCTTACCTACTTCATGATGTCATTTCATTGTTCACGTACCGTTTATTAATTGTCACTAGTTTGTTGTTGTATTCTCGTTATTGTTGCATCGTTCCAATGCTTCAACTCCAATGTTGCTGCTTTGTTACTTGCAACATCTCAGTGACACTTGCAACATTGTTTGGCTTGGCTTGTGCGGCGCTGAGAAGGAGATAAAGTGTGGTGAATAATGAAGGAGACGTCACGTGTGAGTTGGTTGCTGCTGCTGCTGATTCACTGCTTGTTCGAAGAAACAAGAAAATTAAAATCCAAAACTACAAAACAGACACACAAAGAGATACGAATAGAAACAAAAGGACACACAAACACACAGACACACAAGGACACACGAATAAACAGACACACAAAGATACACGAGTACACAGACACACGTGAGCACACAGATGCACAGGCACACGTAGACACACAGATGCACAGGCACACGTAGACACACAGATGCACAGGCACACGTAGACACACAGATGCACAGGCACACGTAGACACACAGATGCACAAGCACACGTAGACACACAGATGCACAGGCACACGTAGACACACAGATGCACAGGCACACGTAGACACACAGATGCACAGACACACGTAGACACACAGATGCACAGACACACGTAGACACACAGATGCACAGACACACGTAGACACACAGATGCACAGACACACGTAGACACACAGATGCACAGGCACACGTAGACACACAGATGCACAGACACACGTAGACACACAGATGCACAGGCACACGTAGACACACAGATGCACAGGCACACGTAGACACACAGATGCACTGACACACAAGGACAGTATTCTTGTCGTTGCTTTTGTTTTTCTTGTTGAATTGAACTTTTGTTTTTGTATTATTACTAGCATTATCATTATTGTTATTATTATTATTATTATTATTATTATTATTATTATTATTATTATTATTATTATTATTATTATTATTATTATTATTATTATTATTATTATTATTTATATTATTTTAATTTTGATTATTTTGATTATTATTATTATTATTATTATTATTATTATTATTATTATTATTATTATTATTATTATTATTATTATTATTATTATTATTATTATTATTATTATTATTATTATTATTATTATTATTATTTATATTTCTTTTTTTTTTATTCTTTCTTTTTCAAATATTTAAATCAAGTTTGGCAATTTAGTTGCCACATGCACGAGGACACTTTGTTTTTATTTTTTCATTTTTATTTTTATTTTTTCATTTTTATTTTTTAACATTTTATTTCTCAGAACTTCCATGTTGTTAGCTCATTCTTTCATAAAATCCATTTTTATTCTAATGTAATTTTATTTTTTTATTTTTTTCTATTGTTTTTTTTTTCTTTATTTATTCAAATATTTTTCCATTTTTTTATGTCATTCGAAGTTGCACGGTGCAACGTTTTGGCAACGTTACATTTTTTTTTCAATTTTTATCTTCTTTTTTTTTTATGTTTTAATTTTTTTAAATATTTTTTCTTCAAATTTCATTCGCCTCTGGATGCGTTGTTTTCATCAAGTTTCATTTTTTTCTAGAGTTTGATCTAAAGTTGTTTTCTAAAAGATTTTTTTATATTCTACATGTTGATTTTGCCTTTGTTCCTTCACGATCATTGGTTCGTCTGCCATCTTCAGTGGCATCAATCTCAGTTCCCTCCTGCCTCCCAATCAAACACACACATACGCACACACACACACACACACACACACACACACACACACACACACACACACACACACACACACACACACACACACACACACACACACACACACACACACACACACACACACACACACACACACACACACACACACACACACACACACACACACACACACACACACACACACACACACACACACACACACACACACACACACACACACACACACACACACACACACACACACACACACACACACACACACACACACACACACACACACACACACACACACACACACACACACACACACACACACACACACACACACACACACACACACACACACACACACACACACACACACACACACACACACACACACACACACACACACACACACACACACACACACACACACACACACACACACACACACACACACACACACACACACACACACACACACACACACACACACACACACACACACACACACACACACACACACACACACACACACACACAAGAACAAACAAAGGCATGTTTGCATACAATACAATAAGCCATGAACACACAAAGCTTGTGGGTTTTGAGGCGTAATTATCTTTATGGACCCTTTATAGTGCATTGACGCTCCAACTTCTGCTACATCGACCACAGCAAACCTTCAACAACCACCCTCAACAACCACCCCCAACAACCACCCCCAACAACCACCCTCAACAACCACCCCCAACAACCACCCTCAACAACCACCCTCAACAACCACCCTCAACAACCACCCTCAACAACCACCCTCAACAACCACCCTCAACAACCACCCTCAACAACCACCCTCAACAACCACCCCCAACAACCACCCTCAACAACCACCCTCAACAACCACCCTCAACAACCACCTTCAACAACCACCCCCAACAACCACCCCCAACAACCACCCTCAACAACCACCCCCAACAACCACCCTCAACAACCACCCCCAACAACCACCCCCAACAACCACCCTCAACAACCACCCTCAACAACCACCCCCAACAACCACCCTCAACAACCACCCCCAACAACCACCCTCAACAACCACCCTCAACAACCACCCCCAATAACCACCCCCAACAACCACCCTCAACAACCACCCCCAACAACCACCCCCAACAACCACCCTCAACAACCACCCCCAACAACCACCCCCATCAACCACCCTCAACAACCACCCTCAACAACCACCCCCAACAACCACCCTCAACAACCACCCTCAACAACCACCCCCAACAACCACCCTCAACAACCACCCCCAACAACCACCCTCAACAACCACCCTCAACAACCACCCTCAACAACCACCCTCAACAACCACCCTCAACAACCACCCCCAACAACCACCCTCAACAACCACCCTCAACAACCACCCTCAACAACCACCCCCAACAACCACCCTCAACAACCACCCTCAACAACCACCCTCAACAACCACCCTCAACAACCACCCTCAACAACCACCCCCAACAACCACCCTCAACAACCACCCTCAACAACCACCCTCAACAACCACCCTCAACAACCACCCTCAACAACCACCCTCAACAACCACCCCCAACAACAACCCTCAACAACCACCCCCAACAACCACCCTCAACAACCACCCCCAACAACAACCCTCAACAACCACCCTCAACAACCACCCCCAACAACCACCCTCAACAACCACCCTCAACAACCACCCTCAACAACCACCCCCAACAACCACCCTCAACAACCACCCTCAACAACCACCCTCAACAACCACCCTCAACAACCACCCTCAACAACCACCCCCAACAACCACCCTCAACAACCACCCTCAACAACCACCCTCAACAACCACCCCCAACAACCACCCTCAACAACCACCCCCAACAACAACCCTCAACAACCACCCTCAACAACCACCCTCAACAACCACCCTCAACAACCACCCTCAACAACCACCCTCAACAACCACCCTCAACAACCACCCTCAACAACCACCCTCAACAACCACCCACAACAACCACCCTCAACAACCACCCTCACACAGGCTTCTAATACCACGTGGAGTCTTTTGTTGAATATTCTATAAACATCTATCCAAAGGTTTTCAGTTTACATGTTCGTTTTCCATCCCGAAAAATTAATCTCAGCTCAGTTTTCATTAATTCTAATCATTTTTAAAATTTTTTAAAAATCTTTTTTCTCCCTGTTTTGCACACAAGTCGCTCTCATTCGAATGTCCTTCAAAATCTCCATCCAATCATTTCCCAAAGATTTCTCGAACAAAAATCTTCTTTTTTTTTTAAATATCGTTCAAACATTTCCCAAAAAAAAAAAAAAAAAATCTCAAAAAAAAAAAATTTTTTTTTGTTTTTTAAAATTTTCAAACACACGCCATTAGTTACCTCATAAAAGAATTTTTCGAAATTTTTTTTTGATTTTTTCATTTTTAATCTTTAACTCATTAATTTTAATTTTTAAATCTTTTTATAAATCTTTTAAAATCATTTTTTTTATTTACTTTTAAACATGAAAATTATTCTTACGAAATATTTTCACGATTCGATTTTCAGCTTAAGTGACTCATCACTCTTGTTCAGCCCTGCAACAGGGCTACAACACGCTTTGATGGCCGGTTGCTGTGCTGTTAGCGCCAATAGACGGATGAAGGATAGATCCAATGGAGATGAGGGAATTAATAATAAAAGAAATAACAATAAATCAATAAGATTAATAATAATAATAATAATAATAATAATAATAATAATAATAATAATAATAATAATAATAATAATAATAATAATAATAATAATAATAATAAAAATAATAATAATAATAATAATAATAATAATAATAATAATAATAATAATAATAATAATAATAATAATAATAATAATAATAATAATAATAATAATAATAATAATAATAATAATAATAATAATAATAATAATAATAATAATAATAAAAATAATAATAACATAAATATTGAGAATAAGAAGGAAAAAAGAAAGTTCGTTGAAGTTTGAAATTTGAAATGGTGTGTAAATGTCGTCATGCTTGCACAAATCCCCCTGTTAACTATTACGAACGAATGAATGACTAGAGATTGTTATAGCGCACAGTTTGTAAACAAGGAAGCCTCGGAGGCACTCAGGATCAACTGAGGATCGTGTTAGAGAAAGATCTTTAGAAAAAAATATATGAAAAAATGCGTATGAATGAAGTTATGAATGAGAATGATCAAAAAACAAGACTTGAGGAAGAAAGTGATCAAATTATTGACGTCTGCGGTCCTTGGCTTCGGCGTTCCTCTCCACACATCGGTGCCATAGGCTGGTGTCCATTAGCATGGATTGTCTTGAAAAGTAAAACGAATAAAAAGAGCTGAGATCCTAATTTCAAAACAGTCACGTGACTTGATATTTAATATTTGTCCTAAATTATTTTTATTTTATCTTTTAGTTTTTTTAAAAGTTCTCAATACAGACAATTTTTAGTGGGATTTTAGTGTTTTGTACTTGAAATGTTCATAGGTTCTGTCCTGGAATGACAGATCAAGTTTGTACACACCGCCATCACACACACATACACACACAAACACACACACACACACACACACACACACACACACACACACACACACACACACACACACACACACACACACACACACACACACACACACACACACACACACACACACACACACACACACACACACACACACACACACACACACACACACACACACACACACACACACACACACACACACACACACACACACACACAAACACACACTCACCAACACATACCACCAAATATTCCACAACACCGTTATACTGCAACCCCACTTGGACACCACCATACATATCTTCCACAGCACTACTACCATGAAAAAGCAATGCACTACGAAATACCCCTACGACACCACGCTACACCACCATACGACACCACGCCTCACCACCATACGACACCACACTACACCACCATACGACACCATGCCTCACCACCATACGACACCACACTACACCACCATACGACACCACACCTCACCACCATACAACACCCACCTCACCACCATACGACCCCACACCTCACCACCATACAACACCCACCTCACCACCATACGACACCACACCTCACCACCATACGACACCACACTACACCACCATACGACACCATGCCTCACCACCATACGACACCACACTACACCACCATACGACACCACACCACCACCACCATACGACACCACACTCACCACCATAAAACACCCCACCACCACCACCATACGACACCCACCTCACCACCATACGACACGACATGACACCACCATAAAACACCCCACCACCACCACCACCACCACCCATCCATTAAACTAAATCCAACTCATGAACTCCTTCTACCAAGCCACCGAGGCAGAACAACATCCTCCTCCACAACCTCCTTTCAAATGCATTGTTCCTCTTTACTCCGTAAGTATCAGAGTTTCCAAATTCAAGTTTATAAGGTTCTGAAACTAAGAGAAATTTCAGTTGAGTTAATGAAACAATAACATAAAAATAGTAGGTCTCATATGAATATACACAATAAAACTGAAAGATGCTGTAAAGATCCTCAACTAGATCAGTAGAAGGTCAACACAGCTTGACAATATGGTTTGGAGTTGTAGTTAAAAAGCTCAAACGGCAAGTGCTTCGAGCTGTATGTGTTCAGCGCTATACAAATGATTTTGGGGGATTGGGTAGGTTAGCTTGGTGTAACATATGTGACATGAGTCATTGGTACGAAGTGACTGAGGCAGAAAGCTTTGAGGACGAAAGGGTGAAAGTTGTGACGGGAACGCAAATGGAATTCCAAGAAGCAACTTGATTTAATCTTTAATTTTTCTTTTATTTAATTTTTATTTTATTTAAAATTATTTAAAAATAAATAATAAAAAAAAACAAAAAATATTCATAATCATCATTTACTTATAAAATAAAATAATTTGACTTTTTTTTCATTATAAAATCTTTGAAAATCATTTATTCTCAACCAAACTCCACTTACCTCCTCCATCCGTCCACTACTCAAGCAAAACGACACTCACCCATGCTGCATTTCAAATTTGCTCAAAGCAACACAAGTAATCACCACAGGGAGAGTTCAAACGGGGTTGAGTGTTTCAAGTTGTTGTTAATTGTTCTTAATAGACGTTAATTAGTTATAATTAGGTTTAATTATTTTTAATAGGTTCAAGATGAGTTTAAGTAAAGATATAAAAAAACGGATCAAAAAAGTCACCCTTGCTCAATGCAACAAACAAACAATGTGGCGGTGGTATTGCTAATGACACTAAAGTACAAGGTAGTCAGTGTGTTTGTCCTGCTGGTTGTGTCTGTGCGTATTTGTACGCAATCGTTGGTGACTTCCACATACACTTTTATACGTGCTTCCGTGTGTCATACACCTCCAAGCTTCCCATACACCAGCCATACTGGCCGGTGTCATAGAGGCATAGAGGTGGGTAAACATGGCCAGGAATGCGCCTTGATGGCCTGCTATGTAATTGTAAGTTTGTGTGTGTGTGCGTGTGTATGTGTTCGTGGATGTTTGTATGTGTGTATGTTTGTATTGTGTATGTGCATTTGTATCTGTGGATATATGTGCATCTGTAGCTTTTTGTATCACTCTTTGTGTATGCGTTTTGGTGTGTATGTGTTTATGTTTAGGTATTTGTATGTGTAAGTTTGTTTGTGTACGTGTAAGTTGGTCAATATGTAATTACGGGTACCTATATTCATCCATGCCTAGTTATACTTATTCAAATGCAAATTATGTTTTTTCTATGTATTTTTGTGTATGTTTATATATGTCTAAGTATCGGTGAGTATGTGTAGGTATTTGTAGGTAAGTCTTGTTATGCTTTAAAAATTGTAAGTTAGTAAGTGGATTCAGAAACAAAAGTGTTTTTTTGTTATGACTTTGTGCGTGTATTCTCATTTTTGTGTGCGTGTGTATGCGTGGTTGTTACGTGTCCTAGTTTCTATGTAAGTGCGTGTTTGTGTGTAGGAGTTTCCGGAAATACAAACGTAATCAATAGATCAAAAACACAAATATAGGCAATCTCGTATTCCAATTGCCAAAACAGCTTCCGATATGAAAATGACATGGAGTTGATGAACCTTCTTGCACGACTACAACACCCTTTGTGTACGCCTTCACGAAAGGAAGAGAGCGAAAAAGTTTTTTTGAGTACCAAAAAACATCGATACAAAGAACAATAAACAAAAAAACAAACTTCCGAATGAACAAACAAGAACATGAAGATTAGATGAAAAAACGAAAAATAAAAATACGAATATGAAAAAACAAAAACAAAACAACACTAATATGAAACAGAAACATACATCGACACAAACATTTAAAAAATACAAAGGTATAACAACACAAACATACAAGCAAGCATACAGAGAAAGACGTGAGAGGGTCATGAAGAAGGACGCGAAACGTCATAAAAAAACGTTACCGCTTGCGACCTTGAACTTCAATGAGACCCAGTGACGGAACCACAATTGGAACACCCATCCACCATTGGAACACCCATCCACCGTTGGAACACCCATCCACCGTTGGATCACCCATCCACCATTGGAACACCCATCCACCGTTGGAACACCCATCCACCGTTGGAACACCCATCCACCGTTGGATCACCCATCCACCATTGGAACACCCATCCACCATTGGAACACCCATCCACCGTTGGATCACCCATCCACCGTTGGAACACCCATCCACCATTGGAACACCCATCCACCGTTGGAACACCCATCCACCGTTGGAACACCCATCCACCGTTGGATCACCCATCCACCGTTGGAACACCCATCCACCGTTGGAACACCCATCCACCGTTGGAACACCCATCCACCGTTGGAACACCCATCCACCGTTGGATCACCCATCCACCATTGGAACACCCATCCACCGTTGGAACACCCATCCACCGTTGGAACACCCATCCACCGTTGGATCACCCATCCACCATTGGAACACCCATCCACCGTTGGATCACCCATCCACCGTTGGAACACCCATCCACCATTGGAACACCCATCCACCGTTGGAACACCCATCCACCGTTGGAACACCCATCCACCGTTGGATCACCCATCCACCGTTGGAACACCCATCCACCGTTGGAACACCCATCCACCGTTGGATCACCCATCCACCGTTGGAACACCCATCCACCGTTGGATCACCAATCCACCGTTGGAACACCCATCCACCGTTGGAACACCCATCCACCGTTGGAACACCCATCCACCATTGGAACACCCATCCACCGTTGGAACACCCATCCACCATTGAAACACCCATCCACCGTTGGAACACCCATCCACCGTTGGAACACCCACCCTTATGAAACACCCACCCACCAATGGAACATTCACCCTCCATTGGATATCAAATCATGCCACTCCTGTTATATTATTAAACTCTTGCAACCTCCTTCCGCAGGGACCTCCCTGGAGACGAAGCTCCTTCCAACACGCCCCTCCGTCTTACCAACTTGAAGAAAAAAGAAACAAATATATGGAAAAACTGTCATTTCATAAGCGAAAAAACAAAACAGAATAATAATAGCAAAACCATGAATTGAAAATAATTGAAAATTAAAAATCCGAAATAATAATCAGGTTGGCTAGTAGAAAGGCGCTATTTGATTGGGCTACCAATGATCTTTAGGCCTCTTCTCGTCTGCCTCTGACTGTCCAGCTCATTCCGCTACGAAGCACTAAGAAGCTGTGTTGGTCTTTCAAACTCCCCTCTGTGAAATATCTTTTCTAAGCTTTCATTGGACTTTTTTTAGGTTTTTTTAAACTCGTTTAAAAAAAATTTTTCGACTTAAATTTTTTTGTGATTAAATAATTTTTTTAACATAACTTTGTCGGTTTATTCGCGTTTTTATTCGTTTTTTCCAGATTTTTCTAAATTTTTATTATTATTATGATTTTTTTTGTTCCACTTTTAGTTTTTTTTACTTTTGAGTTTGATTTCCACTTTTTTTAATTAAATTTAATTTTAAAACTTTTTCACATTCCTATTATAATTCTTCTTTTTTTCTTTTTTCAGTTCATTTTCATTCATTTTTTATTCAATTTTCAAAACTTTCAAATTAATATTTGCAATGTTTACAGCAACCTTATCAAGAATACCCTCGTACTTTATCATTTTTCTCATTATTTCAATCCCCATCCCATATTTACGTCATCTAATTTCGTCTTTTTTTTTCAATTTTTTTTCAATTTTTTTTGGTTTTCTTAATTCTAATTTTTTTCATTTTTCAACTTTAGTTTCACTTCTTTTTTCCGTCCACTCTTTTCCTCTTCCTCTTCCTCTTCCTCTTCCTCTTCCTCTTCCTCTTCCTCTTCCTCTTCCTTTTCCTCTTCCTCTTCCTCTTCCTCTTCCTCTTCCTCTTATTCACACTGCCCTGAAGATGGTTACAAACTTCTTCATCTCTTGCCAACCACAAACGAAATGACCTCAACTTTCAAACCGTATCTCCAATTCAAGTTTCCATTTTTCATAGTTTTTATTTTTTATTTTGCTATTTTCTTATATATTTTTAATGATTATTAACTTTTATGCAATAAACTTAAGCATACTCAAAAGTTAAAAAAAAAAATTTTCTTTATTAAGATTCTGTTATTATTTTTTTAACTTAATTTTTTATGATGTCGAAAAATTGTCTGGAGGCTTGAATTAATACTAATAACAGCTTTCATTAGCTAGCAGTGCTTTTAAACATTACCCAATCGGCGCTAGATAAATTGATGCATGATTAGACCACTTTCCGGAAGTAACGATATTATTGATCACGAAAATTACCCGAAAAAAAATGAATAAAAAAATAAATAAAAGATAAAAAGAAAAGCAAAAATAGAGGGGAAAAAATTTTTCATACGTGGTAGGAGAAGTCTTTTGAGTGGAAGTTCTGAGAACAAGATGCAACACGTCTATCTTGATTAAAAAAACTTTTTGGTTGAGATGGCTGAAGGAAAAATGAACAAGATGAAAATAATTATTTCATTAAAAACTGCATGAGCAAAAACACAAAACAACAAAATGAAATCCTCTTTCCTAACCAATAAAACCCTTGCAACTGGCTCTTTGCCAGAGCCCCGCGGGGTTGAGAAGCTTGAAACTGTTTGGAAAACATATGGTCCATTTCAATGTTTTCGATTATTATTTCAAATTAGACGTATAAAAAATAAAAATAATCACAAAAGTAAACAAAAAAATTAAGTTTTAAAAAAATTATGAGTTAAAAAAACAAAAAAGATCAGAGTGTATTAATGAGTCAGACTTGATCACTTTCAGCCCATAGACCGCCTAAGACAGGTAAAGCAGGGTTTACTTTCCAGTGGCCATTTGGTAGCATCAAAACTTTGAAAGTTATGTGAATGAGACCTTCATCCTTCGAACCAGTCCAATTAACTTACTGCATTTTTCAACGTCACTCCACCACACTTCGTCATCAGTTAACCTCTCATGTTTTCTCGTTAAATCAACCTTTCACGCGTGTCTCCCATTGTACAGACACCGCCCACTTCATTGAATCAATCTTATCAACTATTCCCACATCCTTCAATGAAGCATCTACCTATCCGCATACCTCCATTCAAACAACACCCTCCTTCCTATTAAATCAACCACTAATAGACAAAATTATGCCAAGCGGAAACACGATCATGCACCCTCAATATCCTCTTTCCAAACACCGCCTCCAGTTATAAAAGCTCTCAATAAATTAGATTTTCATAAAAAATTTTATATTTTTTTTTACATCGAATTTTTTTCATAGGGAAAGTCTTTCCACAATCGGCTCGTTTTCCTAATAAGGATTGATATTTTTCCAAGTGAATCTCATTGTGAACTTTTGGTATTGGGATTTTTTCATAGCGATTAAATAGTAAATAACTTATGGTTTGAAATTAAAAAAAAAAACTTGAAGTTATATAAAAACTTGAGGGGTTTTATAAGTTATTTTTGAAAGCCAAATCAGCTCTTTTAAATTATCGTTAACCAATCGGCTACAAGAATACCGTTTGTCAACTTGAAAAACAAAAAGTGAGCGAGTGTTGAAAGGAATTGTGGTATCCAGACAAAATTCCTTGTGAATATGAGAAATGACTGAAAAGGAAAATAAAGGAAAAGATGAAATAACTTGAAATAACTCCTCAATAGTTATGTTATGTGGTTTTAAGATATGATTCAATACTCAAATTTTAAAACTCATTAATTTGATTCAATAGACAATTATGCTTTTGAATTTTTTAGAAGCTTTTAACGTTCCATTTTTTGTTAATTTGATGAAACATTCTCAATAGTCATTCAATATAAACTATGATTCAATTCTAAATTTTGAGATTTGTAAATTTGATTCTGTAGTCAGTTTTTGATCTCTTGCAACAGACAATTGACAGTTTTTATGACATTCAGTTAATGTTGGTTTTAATTTCTTTTCTTTCATTTGATTAGAATAGATTAGTTCTCATGACATTCGGTTATTTTTGATTTTTTTCTTTCATTTTTATTGTTCACTATGTTTTGTGTCATCTTCAGCTTTTGTCTGAATTTGCTTCAATAAAGACCATGAAAAAAATCTTATCTATAATTTTTTATAATGTTCCGTATTTTTCAAAAGAGCTTAATTTGTATGTTATATATTGATATTGAGTAGTTCTTAGATTCTAAACCTGAGTGGTTAAAAAAATTCGATTATTTTATAACTCTGTATTGATTCGAGTATAAGTTAAATCTTTTATTTTGTTTTTTTAATAAATATTTTGATATTTTACAACGGCGCGAGATTCAAAACCGGAAAACCCTCGTATTCCATACTAATAGCTTCCACTAGGACGGAGACAGCTTTCCATCTTTAAGGCTTTTACCTGTTTATCAATAAAAAGACAAAAAAAAACGTTGAATGATTAATTAAAAAAAGTATTGATTCTTTATTTCATGTTCGAAAAATTTGAAAAATGAATTTTATTAAAAAATAAATACCTTATTTCATTTTTTACAATCCAATTCTCAAAAATTCATATCTATATTAAATTTAAAGCTTATTTAAAACTTGTCGAAGCCTCGTAAACTAAGGCGAAGTTCTGCAGTTCGTGCAATAATACTCAAGAACTTATTATACTTCAAGGTCTTATTGACACTGCGGACCCGTGTAAATTTTAATTTGAAGACACTTGAAACTAATCTAACGAGTGTCTTTTCACAAAAAATAGCTAATTAAAAAATTGAAATTACACGTGGAATTTGAACTCTTACCAAAGTTCTTACTTTAATACTCGCTGACTTTTTATATTGATCAACCATGGTTGACCAGTTAGTGAAAAGCTTGGACATTGGCAGAGAGGAATGTGTGCAGATAGTCCGCAAAATAACGGAGGACATGGACCGTTGCATCACCAAGAGTCCCTGCTGTCTCAACATGATCAACTCTTTCGTTTCCAAACTACCCACTGGCAAAGGTACCCCTTATAAAGTTTAAATTGAACAATCTTTTTTATTAAAAAAATCAAACAGGCACTAGCAGCCTTTATTAAATGCAACCACTATCAACATTTCTGTCAAATATAGCTGCCATCAATATATCAAACACAACCTTCAACATTTTAACACAACTAATAATTTTTTGAGAAATTCCACTCCAACCTTTTCCCCAATTTTCATTTCAACCCCATTCAATTTACATTCTTCTTTCTTTTTTTATCCTAATCCACCCAACCAACCAATCATCTCTTCATCCATCCCAGCCAGCCTTCCTCTCATCTACCCAACTAATTTTTCCCCTATTCTTCCCAACCCAACCTCAACTTCCCAGAGACAGGCAAGTTTATGGCAGTGGACATCGGGGGCACCAACTTGAGGGTGCAAATGTTTGAGTGTGGAGGTTCTTGCCGCACCCTCGCTTCACAGAAGTTCACCATCACTGACCACATCAAGAACTCCAACAAGCACACTGTTTGTTCACTGTTGACTTCTCTATTATATATATATTTTTCAATCCACTGTTATTTTATGAAAATAAATTTAATTTTTTTAGTCTCTTTTTTTCAATAGTTTTTGTTAAATAAGGTTTCTATGCATAATATTAAATATTGTTGTTTTTTTCCACTTCTACTCAAACTTTTTTCAACCATTTTTTTTTTCATTTCAGATGTTTTAATTTATGTTTTTTTAAACCTAGGTCTTTATTTTTTTATATATTAAATTTTTTTTAAATTTTTTCCATCTGTTGTACATTTTTCTTTTTTCATCTTAAACCAAGTGAATGAATTATTTGAAAAAGTTAAAAAGTTTAATTGAAACTTGTATTATTTTGAATTCACATTGAATCACATGAATAATTAGAATCTTCATTGTTACAAGTTTATACTGACAAGAAGGCCGTTTGAGAAAAAAAAATTAAAAACAAGGGCCAATCAGCCTTTAAGATGTCAAAAATAAAGCTTTTAAAATATTTTTTATATTTTTCTAAAAAAAATAATCATTTTTTTGGTGTAAAAAACTAATGTGACTTATAAAAAATTGTATCTAGACTTTCACAAAAATGGATTATTGACTAGAAGAAGGTTTTTTACTACTCCTACCACAAGTTGAAGGCATTGATTTGATGTGTACTCAGTCTCAAACCATTGCTTTCAATGTTTTGCTAGTGCTATTGTATGTTTTTTTTTTATTTTTATTGTTTTTAAACACACGCACACACACACACACACACATACTCATCACTAATTAGCTGGACATGGCTAGTGATGGTTTCAAATATGTGAATGAATGCATGCATGCATGCAGCTTCTCTCATTTCCTTTTGCAACAATTCACACCAGTGCATACGTTTTTAATCAATAAAAAGCTTCCAGTCTCATCACCATTACCACCACCACCATTACCACCACCACCATTACTACCACCACCATTACCACCACCACCACTACTACCACCACTATTGCTACCATCATTATTACTACCACCACCACCACCACTGCTGCTAATACGAATACTATTAACAATACTATTACTACTATCACTTTTTATCTTTTTTTCCATTACTCTCATTTCTTCTCCATCGCTTTTCTATCTTTTCTTCCATCACTCCTCCATCACTCCTCCATCACTCCTCCATCACTCCTCCATCACTCCTCCATCACTCCTCCATCACTCCTCCATCACTCCTCCATCGCTCCTTCATCACTCCTCCATCGCTCCTCCATCACTCTTCCATCACTCCTCCATCACTCCTCCATCACTCCTCCATCACTCCTCCATCACTCCTCCATCGCTCCTCCATCACTCCTCCATTACTCCTCCATCACTCCTCCATCACTCCTCCATTACTCCTCCATCACTCCTCCATCACTCCTCCATCACTCCTCCATTACTCCTCCATCACTCCTCCATCACTCCTCCATCACTCCTCCATCACTCCTCCATCGCTCCTCCATCACTCCTCCATTACTCCTCCATCACTCCTCCATCACTCCTCCATCACTCCTCCATCACTCCTCCATCACTCCTCCATTACTCCTCCATCACTCCTCCATCACTCCTCCATCACTCCTCCATTACTCCTCCATCACTCCTCCATCACTCCTTCATCACTCCTCCATCACTCCTTCATCCTTCCTTCATCCCTCTTTTCATTCTTTTTCTCATCCTCCCCCCCATCCATTCAGTTATTCAACTACATCGCTCAATGTATTCAAGACTTTTTGGCGTCAAATAAAGGATTTGAATCAGGTGGTGATACAAAACAATACAATTCAATACAATACAATACAATACAATACAAGTAAGAATATTATTATAGTGGCATTGTGGTGATGATGATGATGATGATGATGATGATGATGATGATGATGATGATGATGGTAATGATGAGGATGATGATGATGATGGTAATGATGAAGATGATGATGATGATGATGATGACGATGAGGATGATAGTGGTTATAAGGATGATGGCTTCTTAGCTAACCACCCACTCTGACGTTTCAAATCTGGGCATCCATCCACTTCAACCATCACAATCAACACCACCACTATTCAACACCCAATCTCACACAACCAAAGATCCATCCACCATCCATCCAGACACCACCCCCATTCCGATGGGCTTCACCTTCTCCTACCCCATCCACCACTTGGGACTTCGTAGTGGTTTGTTGCTTCGGTGGACCAAGGAGATGGATGTGGAAGGTGTGGTGGGTGGAGATGTGGTCAAGATGCTCGAGGAAGCCTTAGTGGAGAAAGTGAGTGGTCGTGTGTGTTCTTGTCTGGGTGTGTGTACAGGTTTATGCTCGTGTGTGTTTTTGTGTGGTCGTCTAAGTTTGTATATAGTTTGTGCGCTTTTGTGGGGTCGTGTATGCTTTTATATAGTTGTGTTCCTGGTTGTGTGTGGTTGTGTGATTTTTTTTATTTATCTGTAAGACTTATAAGTGTGCAACTAAAATGGTATTCGTGTTCACAATCAACGAACGTCCAACAAAAATCTATCCATGTATCCGGCTATCAATGCACCCATGCATTCGACCATGCATCCATCCATCCAACCATGCAATCAGCCACCAATCCGTGCATTCAACCATCCACCCATCCATGCATTCATCCATCCACCCATCCATGCGTGTACAGAATCTCAATCTGAAGGTGGAGGCCTTGGTGAATGACACCATAGGAACCCTCGTCTCGTCGGCCTTCGAGGACCAAGACACCTATGTGGGAATCGTCAATGGTGCCCGTGTCTCTAATTATCTTAATTGAACCTAATTGGTTTAAGATTATTGTTGAGTCTCGGTTAAATTATAATAAAAACAATTTAATTTTGGTGAACCTATTTAATTAAGTAATGAACTTTGTGTTGGTTTGATATGGAGTTGTTGAATCATCCAATCTTCTGCTCATTCATCCATTTATTCATTCAATTTCCCACCTATTTACCCATCCATCCATCCATTCACC
Organism: Branchellion lobata; assembly: GCA_947562095.1. Taxonomy (NCBI): domain Eukaryota; kingdom Metazoa; phylum Annelida; class Clitellata; order Hirudinida; family Piscicolidae; genus Branchellion; species Branchellion lobata. The sequence continues at coordinate 12,301,151 of OX387247.1, forward strand.
CTTCCAGGTACTGGCTCCAACCTCTGTTACGTGGACGCCAATGAAAAGGTAATCACACTCAATCATACGTACAGCACTGCAATTCATATATCATTGTATCCCAAGTATTACTCACCTGATAGTTATAATACTATACTTGCTCCTATTATCTTCGAAATTAGGAGAACCTTAAGCTTCTTGGCTTGATCACAGCACCAAACGTACCACAACTTCTCGTTTTCACACCCATAAGTTTCTTTCCCCCTCCCCCCACTGCCTTTCAACTCCCCACCACCTCCCTCCAACCCCCACCATCTCAAATCCCTACCCCACAAAACACCCAAAATCTCCCCAAACTTAAAACTCCTCACAATCCCTCCCCACAGACGTTGTTTAACGTGGAGTTTGGTTCGTTCGGCAGTGGGCAGGGCAAGTGCATGGAGAAGCACTTAAACATCGTCGATGCTCTCATCGATCAACAGAGTGCCAACCCTGGACAACAAATGTTGGGGGATGGGGGATTGGTGGGGTGTGGGGAGTTGGGGTGGGTGTTTTATGATGAAAAAGGCAAGAATTCGAGGGGTGTAGGAGTTGAGAGGGAGGGGGGTTGGTGGGGTGTGGGAGTTTATGCAGACCAACAAGGGTTAGGAGGTTTGTTGAGTTGCCAAAGGTGTTTGTGATTTGAAGTGTTAATATGGAAGGAATAAACGTTGATGAGTGTTTAAATTCAATCGGAGAACTAGAAGAGGGAGGATGGGGAAGAAGAGGTCCATCACCATCACCACCACAGCATCGAGAAGACCATCTCGGGCAGATACCTAGGTGAGGTGTTGAGGCAGGTGTTAATACAGGTGTTCCGCAAGGGGGGACTCTTCCAGGCGTGGAGGAGGGGTCTGGAGACTCAAGGGCTGCTGACCGATGGTGGTGAGGGTAAGGAAGGCTTTTGTGGCCTCTTCACGCAACACGCCCTCACCACCGAAATGATGGCTTCGATTGAGGGGTTGGTGGATTGGTGGGTTGATTGGTTGACCGATTGGTTGATTGGTTGGCCGATTAGTTGATTGGTTTGCCGATTGGTTGATTGGTTTGCCGGTTGGTTGATCGGCTGGCTGGTAGTTGATTAGTCATTATGGATTAGTCATTAGTCATACCGTCATTATGCTTGACACCCATCACTTTCACCAGCATTAACACTGCAACCTTAAGCCCCCATGCCCCACCCAAACAACCAACACATCACATCACCATCTTCACCACACTTCCCCCATCATCACCATACCACCATCACCACCACTCCACCACCATCACCACCCCACCATCATCACCATCCTCATCACACTTCTCCTATCATCACCACACCACCATCACCACCACCCAACCATCATCACCACCCAACCATCATCACCACCCAACCATCATCTCCACCCAACCATCATCACCACCCAACCATCATCACCACCCAACCATCATCACCACTCCACCATCATAACCACCCCACCATCATCACCACCCCATCATCATCACCATACCACCATCATCACCACCCCATCATCATCACCATACCACCATCATCACCATACTACCATCACCACCACTCCACCATCATCAGGGAACCAAGCAATAGCAGCTCAGAGACGACGAAGGTGTTGGCGATGTTGGGCGTGGAGGGGGTGACGAAAGAGGACGTGGCAATGGTGAAGAGGCTGTGTGGCCTGGTCAGTGCTAGAGCTGCCAAGTTCCTCGCTGCTGGTGAGACAGGGTACTCTTAATGTTGAATTATTTGTTATTTATTTCAGTTTATTAGTTGTTTTTAATTTTTAATTATTTAATTAGTTTTATTTTTTCAATTATTCCAACTAATTAAGTCTTTTAACAAAAATTAAATCAACTTACGTTTTGAAACTTCCACCAACTATGCACCCGTCAACCAGGCATCACTGCAGCCGTTCTCAAGGTGGATAAGCCTAAGGTTAGTGTTGTTGTTGTAGTTGTTGTTTGTTGTTATAGTTGTTGAAAACAACTCACCACGCCACTTTGCCACACCATCTCACCACACCATTTCACCACACCACATCACCACACCACATCACCACACCACCTCACCACCTCACCTCACCACACCACATCATCTCACCACACCACACCTCACCACACCAAGGTGACTCTGGCATACGAAGGCAGTGTAGTGCAGAGTTACCCTCGCTTCAAGGAAACCCTTCTTGAGCAGATCAACCTCAACCTGGCAGGCAAAATTCAAGTGCGTGTGGTGGCTGTGGTGGCTGTGGTGGCTGTGGTGGGGAATTTGGCTGGATTTGGTGGTTGTGGCTGGTTGTTAATAAGGTTGGGATTTTTGGTGGTTGGGTCGTTTGTGGTTGTATTTTGGTTGTTACCCATTGAAAACACTACACCATGCCACACTACACCATGCCACACCACACCACACAGGTGTCGTTGAGGAAGAGTGAGGATGGCAGTGGCAGGGGTGCAGCTCTTGTGGCGGCTTCAAACAGGCAGTTGTAGGAGGAGCAGTGGCGTTGTTGAATGGTGAATGGTGGTGGTGTGTGGGTTGTATGGGGGTGGTGGGTGGGTTGTATGGTGGTGGTGGGTGGGTTGTATGGTGGTGGTGGGTGGGTTGTATGGTGGTGGTGGGTGGGTTGAATGGTGGTGGTGTGTGGGTTGTATGGGGGTGGTGGGTGGGTTGTATGGTGGTGGTGGGTGGGTTGTATGGTGGTGGTGGGTGGGTTGTATGGTGGTTGTTAAGTTGGTGGTGGACGGAATCGGAAACAATTTGGGGAGCGAGTGCCGATATAGCGATGAACGAACGTGACTGGAAAGTCTTTTCAGCTGCAATGGAAGTTTCAATTTAAAAATGATTTCATTTAATTTAAGAAAAGTCAAGTAATTGAAATATTCTGGAAAACGTCATCAGTGAATCGGTTTAAGATTGCCTAAACAAGAATAAGTTTGAGTGCATTGACTGAAAAATGTTAAAAATTACAAAAAAAATTTGAAAAATTCAGGTGGAAGCAAAAAGTCAACTTAATCTCCTGTCTCTAATGAGTTTATAAATTACCCACTTCAATCTCGTGTGTGTGTGTGTGTGTGTGTGTGTGTGTGTGTGTGTGTGTGTGTGTGTGTGTGTGTGTGTGTGTGTGTGTGTGTGTGTGTGTGTGTGTGTGTGTGTGTGTGTGTGTGTGTGTGTGTGTGTGTGTGTGTGTGTGTGTGTGTGTGTGTGTGTGTGTGTGTGTGTGTGTGTGTGTGTGTGTGTGTGTGTGTGTGTGTGTGTGTGTGTGTGTGTGTGTGTGTGTGTGTGTGTGTGTGTGTGTGTGTGTGTGTGTGTGTGTGTGTGTGTGTGTGTGTGTGTGTGTGTGTGTGTGTGTGTGTGTGTGTGTGTGTGTGTGTGTGTGTGTGTGTGTGTATGTGTGTGTGTGTGTGTGTGTGTGTGTGTGTGTGTGTGTGTGTGTGTGTGTGTGTGTGTGTGTGTGTGTGTGTGTGTGTGTGTGTGTGTGTGTGTGTTTGTCTGGCATTTCGAATTAATATCGAGAATATTTCTCACGTACATGTTACATTGTCTCAATCAATAAAACTCGACCACCACATCACTCCATGATTATTCTTTAGTTTTAAATCTAATCCAAAAATTGATCATTCGCTCATTTTCCAGTTAAATTCCAATGCTCAATCGATTGCTCATTCATTTTCAAGACTGATTAAAGGATTTCCTCGTTCAATTTCCAACTAACACACTAATCCTTGAAGCGCCAGCAATGTTTCACCCAATCAACTCCATCCATTTCCATACGGGGCATGAGTAACACTCAACTACACCGTTGTCGAGTTAATCTAATCTAATCAAATCCTCAATATAGCGCTGATCTAACACTGTTCAAGAGTTCTATGTAATCTGATTCTTTGTATGAGTTGATACCTCATTCACACAGTATCATTTTGTCAAGCTAGTAGGGGATTACATAGTTAAACCAGCACACACTCATATGGCCGTCTTCCTTGCGAAAGGTTGCAGCATCAGTGGCAGAAGACGTGTCTGGTGTTTTCATGGGGGTTTCTTCGGTACATGTACATTGAATAATAATAAAAATAATTATAAAAAATAAAAATATTATTAATATTAATAAGAAAAATAATTACTTAATATTACTGGTAATAGTAGTAATACTTGTCAACTTCGCCGATGACTTGTAAAAAGTTGAAAACTCACTTTTGCAAAACCCCTAACTTGATCATCAAAAAATCCTAAGCAAACCTAGTTTGCTATAAAATATTATTAACTTAATAATATAAGTATGGGTCGAGGGTCCACCCGGTCACAAGCGTTTGATCACGCACACACACACACACGCACACACACACACACACACACGCGCGCACTTGAGGTGGGCGAGTATATAACAACCTGCGCCTCAGGATGTAGCTGGGTCGCTACACGGCTGCTGATTGTGAGGGGAGAGTAAAGTTGACAAAATAAATGTAAAGAAATTTTTATTAAAAACTACTTTGATGAAACAATTGTATATAAAAACTACATAATGATGATTCAATGTTTTACTGAGGTTTTTATGTAATATTCTGGAAAAAACTGATTGTAAAACGAGGTATACTTTGAATTGATGGTTGTGAAAGGAACAATTACCAGATGGTAACGTTACAAGTCGATTTGAACTGAAGAGTTGAAATCAAAAAGTTTTGAAAAATAGTGAGTACTTAAACTGTATGAGGATACAGTCACTAAAGTGGATGATAGGACAATTGCTATCTGGATGATAGTGCAAGTACCATCTGGATGATAGGACAGTTACTATCTGGATGATAGGACGATTACCATCTGGATGATAGTACAATCACCATCTGGATGATGGAACAATCACCATCTGGATGATGGAACAATCACCATCTGGATGATGGAACAATCACCATCTGGATGATGGAACAATCACCATCTGGATGATGGAACAATCACCACCTGGATGATAGGACGATTACCATCTGGATGATAGGACGATTACCACCTGGATGATAGGACGATTACCATCTGGATGATAAGACGGTTACGATCTGGATGATAAGACGGTTACCATCTGGATGATGGAACGGTTACCACCTGGATGATAGGACGATTACCACCTGGATGATAAGACGGTTACCATCTGGATGAGTTAACGATTCCTCGTATGGAAACTGAACTTCTAGAATTTGATGGTGACTCGATACAAAGAGGACTGTTTTGAAGTATCCAACGGGTGTTGATGGAAGGGATGCTAACAACTTGGAAGGTTGTTAGTGGGGATACAGCGAGTTGGGCTGCTCACTTCCTCTTTGCACGTGGTGTCTCTGACCATCATTGCACGTGACATAACAAGACGGCTGTGCGACAATTGGCGATGCGAGCTGAAGATGAAAGTTGTTGTGGGACGTTTGGAGTGAAACTTTGAGATTCAAACTCCCGACGTTTGAGTTTTGATCAAATTAGCATAAAGTGAATTGACAAGCTATACAGTACAAATACACCTTTTCATTTATATAGCGCTAAACTGGCAGTGAAGTTTGAAAATGGATGACAAATTATTTTTTGAAAAATTTTGAAAATTGAAAAAAAGGTGTTTTTGAAAATGAAAAACGAAATAGTAAAAGTGATTCTGTTGCTTCTTTTCTTATTTTCCAATCCGGCTTCCCAAGTCTCCTTCCACGGCAGCTACCTGGAGGAAATTTCAGATTATCAAGGTGGATTATTCTGCTTAAGATCTTTCTTAATCTCCCACTAATCTATTACTAATCTCCCACTTATCTATTACTAATCTTCCACTAATCTATTACTAATCTTCCAATAGTCATGTTCATAATATTCCGTTAATCTTCTCATTAATCTTTTCATTAATCTTCTCATTAATCTTTTCATTAACTCCGCCATATTTTCTGCCACTTACCTCATCCTTTATCCTTCTCTCAATCTTTATAATGATTTTCCAAACAAACTCATAAAATATTTTCCAAAAATTTTCAAAAAAATTAACAAAACCTTCAAGCTTATCTTTCCATTATCTTGTTCTTAGCTGATCAGCGACTCGTGTTCCGATTATTGGACACTGTTTTTTGATTAATCTCTTGAACAGTGTGGAAGCAGCGCTATAAAAATGATTTGATTAGAAAAGATTAGATTAATGTTTTGAGTTCTCAGTAAATAATTCAAAAAAATGAATCATTCAGCTCCAGAATAACAGTGGATACACGTTTTTCTTTATTTTTTTAATCTTTCAAAGTTTTTAACAACGATCCGAAGATTCTCTTATTCTTTAAGAGGAATTTTTCCAATTTTATTCATAAATGCTTCAAAATGATTCTGAAAACTTGTCTTTCCAGTATATTCGAAGTCCATTTTGAAGAAGCATTTTGCGGTGTTGTAATGTCGACAGGCGTCCTTGAACAAAACGAAAGAAGCGCTATAAATTGTGTGGATTAGATGCATTAAAGCAAAAACTTCCATATAATCACGTCAGTGCGGAAATTTTTTAATAAAAATGAAAAAAGGTGCTCATTATGGGATTGAGTGGGAAGTGGAAGGAGGGAAGAAGAAAAAATGGAAATAAATCTGAAAGACGCAAGGTTTCACAATGAAAGCAAACCACAACATGTGACCAGTTCCAACGAAGGTTGTCAAGGAGTTCAGAAGTGAGTCTTGATTAGGAAAAAATCTTAAAAAGAAGAGGTTTTACAATGAAAAGTCAACTCACCCAACAAGATTTCAACTCACCCAACAACATTTCAACTCACCCAACAAGATTTCAACTCACCCAACAACATTTCAACTCACCCAACAACATTTCAACTCGCCCAACAACATTTCAACTCACCCAACGACATTTCAATTCACCCAACATTATTTCAACTCACCCAACAACATTTCAACTCACCCAACAACATTTCAACTCACCCAACAACATTTCAACTCACCCAACAACATTTCAACTCAACCAACAACATTTCAACTCACCCAACAACGTTTCAACTCACCCAACAATATTTCAAAATTGCGAATGTTCAAGCTTGAACAGGCAAAGATAAAAAAAACAGAGAATAATGAAAGATAAAGCAAAGAAACAGACCCCCGTATGAACGACGCCCTCAAATTTGATTTTCATGCCTTTTACAACTCAAAGCTGAACTTATCACTTGGATCTTCACGTGATTACAAGTCATGATTCAATTCCGATTTTATCTAGTTCATTAATTTGATTCTATGGTCAATTTCTTTACTAATTTTCACTTCAGTTTTCTTATATATCACACTTTTGGTAGGGTTTACTCTTCTGTTTTTATTTTATTTCGTTCTTTTCAACATTTCCTGTAACATATCTGCGTCTGTAGAATAATGGTCAGTGAGTCTGGCTGTGAAGCGTGGGATTCAGGATTCGATTCCGGGCTGAGTGCTGCTTTTAAATTAAAAAAACGGCAACTCAGAATTAAACTTCATGATGGAGTTACTTAGTTCCTCAGGGGCTCAGTGGCAAGTTCAACAGTCTCTTGCATAGATTAGATTAAAGTAAATAAGGTTTAATTAGATTAGATTGAAGTCAATTAGATTAAATTAGATTAGATTAAAGTAAATAAGGTTTAATTAGATTAGATTGAAGTCAATTAGATTAAATTAGATTAGATTAAAGTAAATTAGGTAAAATTAGATAAGATTCGCTACGTAATGAAAGGTGTAACAATGTGCAGATTTCTTTTTGACAAAAGCAAAGCGAGAAATAATCTGGTTTATTGATTCAAAGATTAAGCTCCCAACCAAGTTATGTCAACTTTGGACTGTCAACTATTTTGGTTTGTGTTGCTTTGGAGCATGGAGGCTCGGTGGATGCCTGCGTGCTTTTAAAGCAATCAAGAGGTACGCGTTTCGATTCCCGCCTAAGCCATTCATCGGAGATTGAGTGGGTAACTTTGGAAGTTACAAAAATTATTCTGTTGAATTGTTTTCTCTTCCGCCTTTGATCAGCGCTTCGTGAAGTACGTTGTCATTGTTAAGCTTCCAAACTATAAAAAATAAATGAGAAATAAGTTTTTTTATGGAAGAATTATAACCAAATTATTTTTCTTTATTCAATTTAGGAAACAAAACTCTATTTCACAGCAACCTTACGTTCACTCAATTTTGCAAACTTTCGATCTGAGATGCGAATTAATCTTCGCAAAACAAATCTGCTTCATGGGTTGCTTTGTCTTTTTTCGCTTTGCAAAACAACTTTTGTAAAACAACTTTCAGTTTTTGAAGATTTCATTTTGTGAGAGGATTTTGCAATCCAATTTTTATCCTTTTTGATTCTTTTGAAAAATACCTCACAACCACCGACAATATTCTTACAAGACTCCATCAACGCCCCATCACAACACCACCCCACCACTTCGCTGCATATTCACAACATTTTAAAGACTTCTTCATCATCAAAAAATGCTCAAAATCATCATCATTTCACCCACAAACACATCCACACACGCGCACACACACGCACACACACACACACACACACACACACACACACACACACACACACACACACACACACACACACACACACACACACACACACACACACACACACACACACACACACACACACACACACACACACACACACACACACACCACACCAAAACACACACACACACACACACACACACAAACATCTTTGTAATCCACTTTTTCGGATCACTTCCGATATTTCAAGCCATTGAATTAATTATGGACCTCATAAATTGCCTCGTGTGAGTTACAACTTTGAATAACTCTTCCAAACTCTCAAAGCCACTTTTTAAAAGTTAAATTCGTTTTTTTCTTGAAAAAAAATTTTTTAATTAAAAAAAATTTTTTTTTTAAATTAATTTTTTTATTTTTTTGAACATTTCATTTTGAGTTTTCGTTTATATTATTTTTCTCAAGTTTTCAAAAAAAAATTTTTTTTTTTAAATACAATTTCTTTATTTTTTTTTCAATTTTTTTTCTTTTGTCACGCCTACTACTTCAACAGGACATCACTAAAAGCTGAATCAATCAAACGTAACCAACCTGTTTGATTGAATTCATAACTGGTATCTTCCTTAATTAGCATAAAATTGATTGAACGACTCACTTAGAGTGATTTAATTAAAGGCTCCACTAATAGAGAAGATTATAGGCTTCAATTGGCTTGAAGACAACTTGGAAGCAATTACTTCGGAGGTCAATTAAAATCTTAATTAGAATTTAATTAAAAAATAATTTAAAATTAATCAGAACTTACTACCATTCCATGCAAACGGAAAATAAATCTTTCGCCCCGGGCATGCCCACCAAGGCAACTTATCCAAGCCATCAAGCAGCCTTTAAACCTCTCCATTTAAACATTGCATCATCACCACCCCATCCTTTTTCTTCTTCTCCATCTTCATTTTTATTTTTTATTTTTCCTTGTTTTTTCATTCTTTCTCATTTTCTTCATATCCTTTTCCTTCTTTCTCATCTTCTTCTTTTTTTTCATCTTCATCATCTTCTTCTTCATCATCTTCTTCTTCATCATCTTCTTTATCATCATCTTCTTCATCATCTTCTTCTTCATCATCTTCTTCCTCATCATCTTCTTTATCATCATCTTCTTCATCATCTTCTTCTTCATCATCTTCTTCCTCATCATCTTCTCCATCATCTTCTTCATCATCTTCTTCATCATCTTCTTCATCTTCTTCATCATCTTCTTCTGTTCCATCTTCTTCTGTTCCCTCTTCTTCAGTTGTTACACACAGTTGCTGGAACACCTCGTTTGCAAATTATTGCTTGTCTATTCTTTACTGACCGCATTAGGCTTTCGCACGTGCTTTTGTGCTTCACTCTCCCTCCATCCATCCCTCCATTCATCCTTCACTCTCCCTCCATCCATCCCTCATCCATCCATCCATCCATCCCTCATCCATCCTTCATCCATCCCTCATCCATCCTTCATCCATTCTCCATCCATCCCTCATTTATCCCTCATCCATCCTTCATCCATCCTCCATCCATCCTTCATTTATCCCTCATCCATTCTTCCTCCATCCCTCATTCATCCCTCACTCTTCCTCCATCCTTCATTCATCTCTCATTCATCGCCCATTCATTCTTCATCAGTCTTTTATTCATTCTCCGTGCTTCTATTTGTCCATCCTCCGTTCCTCCACCTACCATCTTCCCACCATCCACTTACCACCCTCCCACCATCCACCTACCATCTTCCCACCATCCACTTACCACCCTCCCACCATCCACCTACCATCTCCCCACCATCCACCTACCATCCTCCCACCATCCACCTACCATCTTCCCACCATCCACCTACCATCCTCCCACCATCCACCTACCATCTTCCCACCATCCACCTACCATCTTCCCACCATCCACCTACCACCCTCCCACCATCCACCTACCATCTCCCCACCATCCACCTACTATCCTCCCACCATCCACCTACCATCCTCCCACCATCCACCTACCACCCTCCCGCCATCCACCTACCACCCTTCCACCATCCACCTAC
>OX387247.1:12314185-12319185 GCA_947562095.1 Branchellion lobata
GCAACAACCCCTCCAACAACATCTGCAACAACACCTCCAGCAACAACCACCAATATAATCAGGAAATTGCTAGCGCACCTTTTAGAATTTTTTACAAAAGCAAAACAACAACAACAACAACAACAACAGCAACAACAACAACAGCAACAACAACAACAACAACAACCAGCCCCATTCCATACAACACCCCACGCATCAACAAAAAAAACAACAAAAACAATAACACCAGAAGAAACAGCAGAAGCAGCAACAAGACATTACACTAAACAACAACACCACCTCCACATTCTCCAAACCTCGATCGAGTGTGAGAACGAATTGTGCCGTTAGTTTACAAGGGAGTTTGAGGAGGGAAGAGGAGTGGAGGGTTGGAGGGTTGAAGGGTGGAGAGGTGGAGAGGTGAAAGGGTTGAAGGGTGGAGGGTTGAAGGGTGGAGAGGTGGAGGGTTGAAAGGGTGGAGGGGTTGAGGGGTGAAGGGGTGGAGGGGTGGAGAGGTGAAAGGGTTGAGGGGTGGAGGGTTGAAGGGGTGGAGGGGTTTAGGGGTGAAGGGGTGGAAGGGTGGAAGGGTGAAGGGCTGGAGGAGTAGAGGGTTGGAAAAGTGAAGGGGTGGAAGGGTGGAGAGGTACAAAAGTTGGAGGTTTGGAGGGGTGGAAAGGTGGAGAATGGAGTGAGAAAAGCTTTACAAAAGATCAAAAATAATCAAACTCCAGAACAAAATCCAACTCTGCCTTTGTCACTAGTGGAGTGTTAGTCGCCATTTGATGGATGTTTGAAGGGAGCTTTCGAACGTTTGAATAAATAATTTTGCGAATAACATCAAAAAATAAATTAAAAACATCTTAATATTTTTGAATAAAAAAACTAAAATAAAACTCAGTACAACATGGGACGTCAAAAAATCAGAAGGTCTTTGTGTGAGATTTGAACTCATGAAAACTTGAGATTGGGTTTTGAAGGAGAAAAACTCAATATTTGAACCACAAAACCTCCATTGTGATTTTCATTGCTGCTTAAATAAACGATTTCCACTGACACTGCAATGAACTACAATGCAATACGATACAGTGCAATACAATACAATACGATACAGTGTAATACAATACAATACGATACAGTGTAATACAATACAATACGATACAGTGTAATACAATACAATACGATACAGTGCAATACAATACAATACGATACAGTGTAATACAATACAATACGATACAGTGTAATACAATACAATACGATACAGTGTAATACAATACAATACGATACAGTGTAATACAATACAATACGATACAGTGCAATACAATACAATACGATACAGTGCAATACAATACAATACGATACAGTGCAATACAATACAATACGATACAGTGCAATACAATACGATACGATACAACACAATACAATACAGTACACTGCAATACGATACAACACAATACAATACAGTAAAATATAATACGATACAATACAATAATGTACACTGCAATACTATACAATACAATACAATACAATACAAATAAGATTATTTTTATAGTTGCATCGAAACCATAGAGTTTTGAGGCAACAAAACGGCGGACTTTTGATGGAAGTTGTAGAGAGAAGTTCGCTGAAATGGTGTGGTGGAATGGTGTGGTGGAGTGGTGTGGTGGAGTGGTGTGGTGGAATGGTGTGGTGGAATGGTGTGGTGTAGTGGTGTGGTGGAGTGGTGTGGTGGAGTGGTGTGGTGGAATGGTGTGGTGGAGTGGTGTGGGGGAGTGGTGTGGTGGAGTGGTGTGGTGGAGTGGTGTGGTGGAATGGTGTGGTGGAATGGTGTGGTGGAATGGTGTGGTGGAATGGTGTGGTGGAGTGGTGTGGTGGAGTGGTGTGGTGGAATGGTGTGGTGGAATGGTGTGGTGGAGTGGTGGGGTGGAATGGTGGAGTGGAGTGGTGTGGTGGAATGGTGTGGTGGAGTGTTGTGGTGGAGTGGTGTGGTGGAGTGGTGTGGTGGAGTGGTGTGGTGGAGTGGTGTGGTGGAGTGGTGTGGTGGAATGGTGTGGTGGAGTGGTGTGGTGGAGTGGTGTGGTGGAGTGGTGTGGTGGAGTGGTGTGGTGGAGTGGTGTGGTGGAGTGGTGTGGTGGAGTGGTGTGGTGGAGTGGTGTGATGGACTGGTGTGGTGGAGTGGTGTGGATGGTACTTGACGATTATTTTGGTTAATATTTCCTACTTTTGATCCGTTTTCAAATTACCATGGCTGAATATAGCGTTGTGGGCCTTTTTTTATCTTTCATTTTAAGACCAATTCCTGAATGGTCCGCTCACTCTGAACATTAAATTTTCAAAATTACTCACTCTTTTGTGATTGAGTTTTTTAAAAATTGTTTTTTTCTCTGCTTACGCATTGCTTTTACATTTTTCACTCACAGTTTTTTTGTTATTTTTTTTTGTTTTTCCAGCAAAACCTTTCGTTTTGTTTTTATTTCAGGTTTTTCACGTTTTTTGAAAGCCATAAAAGTCAACCGCCACCTAGTGAAGACAAACCACCTTCGATTTTTTACAAATTATCTTTTGTTTCAGTTTTTTGACAAATCTTTCATTTTTTATAATTTCAAAACTGATACAAAAACCATTTCTTGTAGCTCGAATGTATAAAAGCATGGACGGGTACCTTATTTTTCAAGGTTCCACGTATGGTCCACACCCGTGCTTATTAACTCCATTCTTTAAATCTTTTTCAGAAATTTTTTCCTTAAACATTTTAATCCGCCATCCATCTCTCGCCCCCTGCTCATCCTCTCACGTAATAATTCTACTTATCCCACACTCTCCACACCTCCTCCTCCTCCTTATTTCTTTTTTTTCTTCCTTTTTTTTCCTTCATCTTCGTCTTCCTTTTTCTTTTTCATATTTTTCTTCCTTCTCCTTTTCCTTCTTCTCTCATTTTTTTTCTTCTTTTGTTTCTTTTTTTCCTCTTTTTCCTCTTTTCCTTCTTTTTCCTCTTCCCAATCCTCATGCCTCACCACCTCATCCCTCAGAAACAATGGTCACAGGACCTACCTTCCACGGCGTCAACAATAACAAATACAACAACAAAAAATACAACAACAAATACAACAACAAATACAACAACAACAAATACAAAAACAAATACAACAAGTACAAAAACAATTATTACAGCAACAAACAGTACTTTAACAAAAACAACAACATCAACAACAACAAAAATAACAACAACAACAACAACAACCATCATAACAACAACAACAACACCACCAACGACATCAACAACCACTTCAGCAGCATTCTTCTCTACAAACGACATCTCATAGTCGGTGCAAGGTCGGCAAAGTATAATTTTATTATTATTATTGTTGTTTATATTATTTTTATTTTTATTTTTATTATTAATATTATTTTCATTATTATTATTGTTATCATTATTATTGTTATTATTATTTTTGTTATTTATATTATTGTTATTAATATTATTGTTATTGTTATTATTATTATTGTTATCTTTGGTAGCATTACTAGTGTTATTTCGGTTCAATGCCATACAGAGATCGTGTGACTTCGATGAAGATACTATCACGTGATCGAATTATTTAATTGAAACTATTAAAAAAAAACCAATTAATTTCATGGAAAAAACAAAATAAAAATATGAAAAGGTCAATCTACCACCGCAGGAACTCCTTCTACAACATCAGCCTCAGAGGACTCAGTGAAATCAAGGTTTTATTATTATTTTTTGTCTATATTTTATTATTATAATTTTTTTATATAAATTCATTATTTTTTTTTGTATATCTTTTATTATTATTATTTTTTGTATATATATTCATTTTTATTTTTGTATATGTATTTTTATTATTATTCTTTGTATATATTTTATTATTATTATTTTTGTATATATATTTTTATTATTATTCTTTGTATATATATTTATTTTCATTTTTTTAAGTATTTTTATTTTTCTTTGTTATATATATATTTATTTTTCTTTGTTATGTATATATTTATTATTCTTTGTTATGTATATATTTATTTTTCTTTGTTATGTCATATTTCGAAGTCCGTTTTTATGGAGTTTTTTTTTTCATTTTTCAATTGTCTTTTATTCATTTAAATTTTGAAAACATGCTGGTTGAAAAAACAAATTTTAAAATCATATAAAAAAAAATTGTTAAGTCATTTTTATTGTTTTTTGCTGTTTTTTATCCTATATGTTCATGCAATTATAATTATTGATAAACCTCTGACATCTATGGTTTTTTTTTCTTTTTTTTTCTTTTTTTCTCTTTTTTTTTCTTTTTTTTTCCTTTTTTTTTTTCTTTTTTTTTTTCTTTTTTTTTCTTTTTTTTTTCTTTCTTTTTCTTTTTTTCTCTTTTTTTTTCTTTTTTTTGTTTTTTTTCTTTTTTTCTTTTTTCTCTTTTTTTTTTTTTTTTTTTTTTTTTATGTTCAATGGTCAGTTGTTTTGGCGATTCATTTTTTTTTGAAAGTTAATCTTTTCCAAGAAAAGAGGCTTAAAAGAGATGAACCTAAAAAAATACTTTCAAAATTATTTTGAATAGACTCGCCTCATGTGGTCATATTAAACCATAAAACACATAAACACACACACACACACACACACACACACACACACACACACACACACACACACACACACACACACACACACACACACACACACACACACACACACACACACACACACACACACACACACACACACACACACACACACACAAACATACACACACACACACACACACACACACACAAACACACACACACACACAAACACACACACACACACACACACACACACACACACAAACATACACACACACACTCACACATTAATATGCACACACAGAGGTCAATTATCTTCAAAAGCCTTGCTACCTGTTTGGAGTTTTTGCATGTGTCTGTTTTTCGGTGCTGCTTTGTTTTGTTGCTTTCTGTAATTAAGTTTCTTTGTTGTTGTTGGTGTTGTTGTGGTTGCTTTTGTTGCTAACGCCGCC
>OX387247.1:12331685-12336685 GCA_947562095.1 Branchellion lobata
AATAATAATAATAATAATAATAATAATAATAATAATAATAAAAATAAAAATAATAATAATAATAATAATAATAATAATAACAATAATAATAATAATAATAATAATAACAATAATAATAATAATAATAATAATAATAATAATAATAATAATAATAATAATAATAATAATAATAATAATAATAATAATAATAATAATAATAATAATAATAATAATAATAATAATAATAATAATAATAATAATAATAATAATAATAATAATAATAATAATAATAATAATAATAATAATAATAATAATAATAATAATAATAATAATAATAAAAATAAAAAAATAAAAAATAATAATAATAATAATAATAATAATAATAATAATAATAATAATAATAATAATAATAATAATAATAATAATAATAATAATAATAATAATAATAATAATAACTTTTTTTCCTTCGTTATTGTTTTAATAAACATCAAAACTCGTCAAAGCGCAAATGAGGGCAGATAAGCACACGTGATGGAGGGAAGTTTTTGGGTAGGAAAAGAAACAAAGTGGTGGACCAATGAAAACAGCTTGGGCGTGAAAAAAACAACAAATTTTTCAAAACAACAAAAAAGACTTTTTAAACTCAAAACAGATTTTTTTTTAAATTTAAACAGAAAAATGTAATTTTGAAAAATAACTTGATCAACTGAAATAAAAAGTGGTCATTATTTAATAAAGTAGCGAAACTTTTCAATGAGATATCAAACAAAAAAGCTTGCGTAATTATGAAGACAAGTTGAGAGAGGTTTTGAAGGTTTGTGAGGCAGAATCGAATGCAAAGTTTAATTAAAAAAAAACTGGAAATGGAGGTATGAGAAGCTTTGCCTCGACGACTCCGTTTTTTTGTGGTGAATATTTTGTTTTTTTAAGTTCAAAAAACTAAGAACACTCCTTTTTTTGTGTGATGACTCATTGGAGAACGTTTGATGTGTGTGGTTACGTCATGAAGGGAGTGGGAGTCATGGAGACACATTTTGCCGAAGCAGGAAAGGAGGTTCTGCGTGTGCCGTCCCATGGGCGATGAATGGGTGGATGAATGGACGAACTGTATGAATGGATTGAATTCTGAGAAGAAATCAAGAATGAATAAATGAATTGGATTCTGAGAAGAATTCAGGAATGAATGGATGAATTCTTCGGTGAATAAAAACAAATAAAAATGAAAAACAAACCCAACATAAAAAAAAGTAACGAAAAAGATTGTAAATATCCCAAAAGGAAAGAAGTGAATTAATCACGAGAAGAAGTTTTACTTGAGTACTTAGATAATTGGCTTAGTAATTACTTAATTAATTCAATTAAATGAGTATTTATTTAATTACTTCATAAATTAAATGAAAAATAACTTAATTTAACTAATGAATGAAGGAAGGAAAGAGAGGAGACTGAGGCATGGCATGGCCCCATAAAGCTCTGACGACACACAAGGGCTTGTGGCTGGCCAGGTCACACGATGTATGCCGGCTCTACTTGCTGGTCATTAGCGTTACAACACCTCTGTGACGTCATGCGTCACGTGACGTCATCGTTTTACAACCACTTGTTTCATTACTTTTCTTCTTTCCCCACCCCCACCACCATCCCCAGACCACTATCATCACACCACACCACACCACCATCATCACACCCCACCACCATCATCATTATCACACCATCACCATCACCACCACACCACCACCACCACATTTCCACCACCACACCAGGACGACTGTCAAAATTACATACGGTTGGTGGTGGAGGGAGGCAGAGAAGGGGAGGTGGTGGTTTGTGGCACCAACTCATTCAACCCGCTCTGCAACACCTACCGCGTCGACTCAGTGAGTTAGGAAGGGTGTTTCATGGAGTGTTATCATGGGTGTTTCATGGGGTGTTATCATGGGTGTTTCACGGGGTGTTATCATGGGTGTTTCATGGGGTGTTATCATGGGTGTTTCACGGGGTGTTATCATGGGTGTTTCGTGGGGTGTTATCATGGGTGTTTCATGGGGTGTTATCGTGGGTGTTTCATGGAGTGTTATCATGGGTGTTTCGTGGGGTGTTATCATGGGTGTTTCACGGGGTGTTATCATGGGTGTTTCGTGGGGTGTTATCATGGGTGTTTCATGGGGTGTTATCATGGGTGTTTCATGGAGTGTTATCGTGGGTGTTTCACGGGGTGTTATCATGGGTGTTTCGTGGGGTGTTATCATGGGTGTTTCATGGGGTGTTATCATGGGTGTTTCACGGGGTGTTATCATGGGTGTTTCGTGGGGTGTTATCATGGGTGTTTCATGGGGTGTTATCGTGGGTGTTTCATGGAGTGTTATCATGGGTGTTTCATGGAGTGTTATCGTGGGTGTTTCACGGGGTGTTATCATGGGTGTTTCGTGGGGTGTTATCATGGGTGTTTCATGGGGTGTTATCATGGGTGTTTCATGGGGTGTTATCGTGGGTGTTTCATGGGGTGTTATCGTGGGTGTTCCATGGGGTGTTATCATGGGTGTTTCATGGGGTGTTATCGTGGGTGTTCCATGGGGTGTTATCATGGGTGTTTCATGGGGTGTTATCATGGGTGTTTCATGGGGTGTTATCATGGGTGTTTCATGGGGTGTTATCGTGGGTGTTTCATGGGGTGTTATCGTGGGTGTTTCATGGGGTGTTATCATGGGTGTTTCATGGGGTGTTATCGTGGGTGTTTCATGGGGTGTTATCGTGGGTGTTTCATGGGGTGTTATCGTGGGTGTTTCATGGGGTGTTATCATGGGTGTTTCATGGGGTGTTATCATGGGTGTTTCATGGGGTGTTATCGTGGGTGTTTCATGGGGTGTTATCATGGGTGTTTCATGGGGTGTTATCATGGGTGTTTCATGGGGTGTTATCATGGGTGTTTAATGGGGTGTTATCATGGGTGTTTCATGGGGTGTTATCATGGGTGTTTCATGGGGTGTTATCATGGGTGTTTCATGGGGTGTTATCATGGGTGTTTCATGGGGTGTTATCATGGGTGTTTCATGGGGTGTTATCGTGGGTGTTGCTTTGTTTTTATACTGATCGTGTAGTGGTCCTTACAATGATTGTTGGAATGGTTGTTGAGTTGAGTGTGATATCGGAGGTGTTGAGTTGGTGATGGTGGTGTTAGTGATGGTGGTGTTGTTGGTTATGGTGTTACTGGTGGTGTTGTATTAGGTGAGATCAGACAGAATGCGGTCGTTGTTTGACTTCCACTGTTATCAGTATCAGAAGTGGTGAATCTTATCTCAAAACGAATAAAATTACTTCAAAAGGATAAATTCAAAATAAATTGAAACTGGAAAAGGATTTATCGACGAGGGGCCTGTCTTAGAATGTTCAACAAGTCCTGATTTCAAGTTTTGAGGTTAGAGTTGTTGGATGTGATCCCTGTTTGATGGTTCAAGAATAGAAGCCTTTCGGTTTCAAGCTTTCATGGTCTATTGGAGACTGGGAAGGGACTGATGAGAATGGAATGGTGTGGTGGGAGAGTGGATGGAAGGATGGTGTGGTGGAAGAGTGGATGGAAGGATGGTGTGGTGGGAGAGTGGATGGAAGGATGGTGTGATGGGAAGTGTGATGGTGTGGTGGAAGAGATGAGGTGGATGGAAAGATGGAATAATTTGTTGGAAGTACTTACTAGGAAGCAATTCAGTAGAATAATTGAAAATTGTCGCTGTTTTGTTCCAATTCTTCTTCACAATTACACAAAATGTTCACAAACCGTTCACAAACTGTTCACAATATGTTCACAAAATGTTCACAAATGTTCACAAAATGTTCACAAATGTTCACAAAATGTTCACAAATGTTCACAAATTGTTCACATAATGTTCACAAAATGTTCACAAATGTTCACAAATTGTTCAAAATATGTTCACAAATTTTTACTTGTGCTCATGAAATTGAGTTGTCCGGTTGGTTGATTCGGTAGGTGTGGTCAGTTTCAAATGATCACACGTGCGGTGTGGTAGAGATTGGAAATGTGTGTTTCCATGTGGATGTGAGTGGCAATTATGAAGCGCTAAAAAATGAAGGTGAAAGAGTATAAAGTGAATGAGTAAAAGAATGAGTGAATGAGTGAGAGAAAGGCAGGAGTGAATGAACTTGGAATGATGGTGATGGATGGGAGGATACACTGCATGTTGTTTCAAGCGCTGAAAATATTAACAAAAGTTGATAAATTTTTCGAAATCATGTTCGTCCGCCCATCCATCATTCACTCATTTTAGCTATCCGTATTCATATTCGATTTTTCATTCATCCATCCATTCATCCATCCATCCATCGTTCCATCCATTCATTCATCCATCCATCGTTCCATCCATTCATCCATCCATCCATCGTTCCATCCATTCATCCATCCATCCATCGTTCCATCCATTCATCGTTCCATCCATTCATCGTTCCATCCATTCATCGTTCCATCCATTCATCGTTCCATCCATTCATCGTTCCATCCATTCATCGTTCCATCCATTCATCGTTCCATCAATTCATCGTTCCATCCATTCATCATTCCATCCATCGTTCCATCCATTCATCGTTCCATCCATTCATCGTTCCATCCATTCATCGTTCCATCCATTCATCGTTCCATCCATTCATCGTTCCATCCATTCATCGTTCCATCCATCCATCCATCCATCCATCCATCCATCCATCCATCCATCCATCCATCCATCCATCCATCCATCCATCCATCCATCCATCCATCCATCCATCCATCCATCCATCCATCCATCCATCCATCCATCCATCCATCCATCCATCCATCCATCCATCCATCCATCCATCCATCCATCCATCCATCCATCCATCCATCCATCCATCCATCCATCCATCCATCCATCCATCCATCCATCTATCCATCCATCCATCCATCCATCCATCCATCCATCCATCCATCCATCCATCCATCCATCCATCCATCCATCCATCCATCCATCCATCCATCCATCCATCCATCCATC
>OX387247.1:12341685-12369185 GCA_947562095.1 Branchellion lobata
GGTGGTTGTGAAGGTGGTTGTGAGGGTGTTTGTGAGGGTGGTTGTGAGGGTGGTTGTGAGGGTGGTTGTGAGGGTGGTTGTGAGGGTGGTTGTGAAGGTGGTTGTGAGGGTGGTTGTGAGGGTGGTTGTGAGGGTAGTTGTGAAGGTAGTTTTGAGAAATTATTCCAAACTTCAGAGGGGTGATGAAACGTTGTTTCTAGAAAAATCCGACAAAGATTTGGATGTTTGTTTAGATTGCCGCTTTTCACAAATCAACTCTGGGCTTAGTCGGGAATCGAATCCTGAGCTTCGCGCCTTACAACCAGATTCGAGCAGGCTACGGAACGACTCACATACATCACTGTTTGATTCCTCACAGGAAGGTGTTCCTCCACTTTTCGCATCCTTACAGAAGGGTGTGCCACCACTTCTAGCATCCCTACAGAAGGGTGTGCCACCACTGACCCACCCACAGCACGCCTCACTTCTGCCACCACCGCGCACTCTGAAGTTTCAGAGGTGTGTGGAGTGATGGAGTTCAACATCAGAACTATTCGAATTGTGCTTGAAGCTGTGTGTGGGAGGAGGTGGATGGTGGTGGGAGGAAGAGGGCGGGAGGAAGTGGATGGGGGTGGAAGGAGGTAGAGTGTGGTTGGGGGGAGGGTGGTAAGAATAAGTGGCGAGAGTTCCAGCATAGGTTTTGGCATTTTAACCTGGTTTCAATGTTTTTTTTGGATGGGTAGATTAAAATTGTTTAAATATTTATTTTGATATTCATATTTTTTGGTTTGAAATATAATTCTGAGTGGTTGGAATGGAAAAAAATGAAGATTGTGCAGACAAAACATTTCATGTGAGAAATAACATCCCAACGAGGCCACTTGGTTTACATATTAATTTCTTTTTTTTTTCAATTTTTCATTTCAAAGTAATTTTATTTTTATAAATAAGTTAAAAAAACATCTTCTTGTGTATTATTAATGAGTTTTTTTGTTTTTTGTTTTTTTCAAAAATGCTTTCGAAAAACTAAAAAATATTTTTGAAATTGGAACTGGAAAAAGTGAGTAGAAATAAAAACTCACGTGAAAATTGATTTTGAAAAAAAATAAAAATAAATAAAGTTTTTTGATGCAAAATAAATTAATAATATCGAAGATCGATGAGAATAGATAAAAACAAAAAAAATCATAAAAACTCAAACAAAGCATTCCAGCAAAGGTATCTTAGCAACGTAAAAAAACTTGAACGACCTCAACAAACCCTTGCAAAATGAAAAAAAAACTAAAGAAATTTGATAACAAAATATCGTGATGAGGAACAAAGTGATGAAATAATCTTTTGAAAAACAAAAAATAAAAACTCACAATCGTGCCACGTTTGTGCAACTGACATCAAACACTTTCCAACAAAAACAGCTCCGAACCACCCTTATATCTTTTTTTATTTTTTTTTTTAAATTTTGTAAAAAAAACTATTTTGAAATATTTTTCTGGTGGTCATTTTTGCT
Source organism: Branchellion lobata (assembly GCA_947562095.1). NCBI lineage: Eukaryota > Metazoa > Annelida > Clitellata > Hirudinida > Piscicolidae > Branchellion > Branchellion lobata. The sequence goes on from OX387247.1 coordinate 12,343,172, forward strand.
TTGATGGGCGTGAAAACGGCGCAGGTGAAAAGATAAAAAACTGCAAAACAATAATAATAATAATAATAATAATAATAATAATAATAATAATAATAATAATAATAATAATAATAATAATAATAATAATAATAATAATAATAATAATAATAATAATAATAATAATAATAATAATAATAATAATAATAATAATAATAATAATAATAATAATAATAATAATAATAATAATAATAATAATAATAATAATAATAATAATAATAATAATAATAATAATAGTAATAATAATAATAATAATAGTAATAATAATAATAATAATAATAATAATAATAATAATAATAATAATAATAATAATAATAATAATAATAATAATAATAATAATAATAATAATAATAATAATAATAATAATAATAATAATAATAATAATAATAATAATAATAATAATAATAATAATAATAATAATAATAATAATAATAATAATAATAATAATAATAATAATAATAATAATAATAATAATAATAATAATAATAATAATAATAATAATAATAATAATAATAATAATAATAATAATAATAATAATAATAATAATAATAATAATAATAATAATAATAATAATAATAATAATAATAATAATAATAATAATAATAATAATAATAATAATAATAATAATAATAATAATAATAATAATAATAATAATAATAATAATAATAATAATAATAATAATAATAATAATAATAATAATAATAATAATAATAATAATAATAATAATAATAATAATAATAATAATAATAATAATAATAATAATAATAATAATAATAATAATAATAATAATAATAATAATAATAATAATAATAATAATAATAATAATAATAATAATAATAATAATAATAATAATAATAATAATAATAATAATAATAATAATAATAATAATAATAATAATAATAATAATAATAATAATAATAATAATAATAATAATAATAATAATAATAATAATAATAATAATAATAATAATAATAATATAAATAATGATAATAATGAGAAAGCATGAGCGCTTATGTTGATGATAAAAAATGAAATTAGAAATCAGTATTAATTTTTCAGTGAGGTTCCTAGCTGTTTGGGAGAACACGCCTCACACAATACAACACAATACCAATCCAATACAATACAAATACAATACAATAATACAATACAAATACAAACACGAATATTATTATAGTGGCATTAACCCGTAGAGTTTCGAGGCCACAACTCTTCCTTGTATAGCAGATGCGTTGAATGAGGGAACTAAAGAGCCAAATAATAATAAAATAGCGTCAAAAATAAAATTTAAAAAAATAATTAAAATAAAACAAAAAGAAACAAAAAGCGAAATGAAACAAAGAAATATTTTTAATTAAAAAATAAATAAAATAAATAAACAAATTAACCGAAAGAAATTTTACTGATTAATAAAAAAAATCATTAAAAAATTAAATTAAATGAATAATAAAACAATGAAAAATTAAAAAAAAAATCACAATAGACCGGCGGTGCTATACAAGCACGACTGAGGGACCAGCTAGACTTGAACTTGTGACTTTCCGAACCATCCAAGCACTCTTAAAGCGTCCTCCCAATTTCTGATGTTTAAATTTTTTTATTAATCATAATTTTTTTGAGTCAACTGCAAGGAATCGAACTGTGCAGTTTTGGATTATCATCTCAAACTCTGAAATAATGAGCCAAAACTTCAAAGGCTTTCTGCGGTTGTCTCAGGATGTTATTGCAGTTCAGTTTTTCATGTTGTTGCGGAAGGTTCCATCTACTTGATACTAACTTATTTTGAAGGTTTCGTCTCAGTCCACTGACTTCCTATTCAAGTATCATATCTCCTACCTGCAACAGCCAATCACAACAACTTTTCTTATGACGCAACCACACAAGTTTCAGCAACCCACACAAACTCCCCTATACTCCTCTTTCATTTCCCGCCCATACACGTACAGACACGCACGCACGCGCACGCAAACACACGCAGGCGAAAACATACACACACACACACACACACACACACACACACACACACACACACACACACACACACACACACACACACACACACACACACACACACACACACACACACACACACACACACACACACACACACACACACACACACACACACACACACACACACACACACACACACACACACACACACACACACACAGAAACCTCAATAACTTGTGTACTTGAAACAGCATTAAGATTACACAACACCACACAATCTGCTTCTTGCCACAACTCATCAATTTTGAAACATTTGTCTCCAAATCTCCTCCCTTCCTCCCTCCCACTCCCTCCTCCCCTCCTTCCTCCCACTCCCTCCTCCCCTCCTTCTTCCCACTCCCTCCTCCCCTCCTTCCTCCAACTCCCTCCTCCCCTCCTTCTTCCCACTCCCTCCTCCCCTCCTTCCTCCAACTCCCTCCTCCCCTCCTTCCTCCCACTCCCTCCTCCCCTCCTTCTTCCCACTCCCTCCTCCCCTCCTTTTTCCCACTCCCTCCTCCCCTCTTTCCTCCCTCCCACTCCCTCCTCCCTTCCTTTCTCCCACTCCCTCATCCCCTCCTTCCTCCCCCTCCCTCCTTTCCTCCTTCCTCCCACTCCCTCCTCCCCTCCTTCCTCCCACTCCTTCATCCCCTCCTCCTTCCACTCCCTCATCCCCTCCTTCCTCCCCCTCCCTCCTTTCCTCCTTCCTCCCACTCCCTCCTCCCCTCCTTCCTCCCACTCCTTCATCCCCTTCTCCTCCCACTCCCTCTTCCCCTCCTTCTTCCCACTCCCTCCTCCCCTCCTCCTTCCACTCCCTCATCCCCTCCTTCCTCCCCCTCCCTCCTTTCCTCCTTCCTCCCACTCCCTCCTCCCCTCCTTCCTCCCACTCCTTCATCCCCTTCTCCTCCCACTCCCTCTTCCCCTCCTTCTTCCCACTCCCTCTTCCCCTCCTTCTTCCCACTCCCTCCTCCCCTCCTTTTTCCCACTCCCTCATCCCCTCTTTCCTCCCACTCTCTCATCCCTTCCTCCCTCTCACTCCCTCCTCCCCTCCTTCCTCCCACTCCCTCCTCCCCTCCTTCCTCCCACTCCTTCATCCCCTCCTCCTTCCACTCCCTCATCCCCTCCTTCTTCCTACTCTTTCATTCTTTGCTTTTTTGAGAAAAAAAGTTGCTTTGCTTCGATTTTTTTAAAATTTTGCATCAGTTTCTTTACAGTAGTCTTTGAAAGTTCAAAATTATAAAAAAATTTGGGTTTTTTTTCGTTTTTTTTCCATTTTTTTTTTCTGTTGAGAATTTTTTTAAAGTCTTTTTGTCAGTCTTTTTGGTAGTTTTTATTAAAGCTCATACCTGTTTGAAAAAAAACTCCGGAAAAGAACTTTCACAAGGTTTTGTGACAGACAAAAAAACAGTTTTTCAAAGTGCAAACAATAGAAAAAAGTCAATTTGGCATGGAAAATAATGTAGAAAAATAATAATTCAAAGGGAATACATTGTTGAAAAAATGTGAAAAAATGTCGAAAAGAGAACATATCAAAAATGAACAAAAAATGACCGAAAATACTGAGAAAAAAACTCAAACGTAGTCAAAAATGACAAAAAAAGAAAGAACTGTCCAGAAAAACAAAAAATTATAGTCCAGAAAAACTGGACAAAACATTATAGTCCAGAAAAACTGGACAAAACATTATAGTCCAGAAAAACCAACGAAGAAGTAGCAGTGGTGTGTGGGCTCGTTGGCAGTTAGTTATGTGCGTCCATATTTTGCAGTGCTAAGTAGACAACTTTGTCAACTTGAAAGCTTTCTCCGAAACGCTTAGAGCATAAAAAACAAAAGCTGTATTTGTGGAACAGTTTTTCGTTTTGGCGTTTTTTACGAGTTTTTTTGAGTTTTTAAGTTTTTTTGAGTTTTTTTTAGTTTTTAAGTTTTTTTTGAGTTTAAAAAATCGAGTTTTTAAAATTTTTTAAAATTTATTTTTGGATTTTTTGATGTTTTTGTTTTGCGTTTTTTTTCGAATAAAGTTTTTAATCTCCATAGTTATAAACGTAACTGATGAGTGTTTTTATTAATGGTATCTTCAAAGGCTTTCCCAATAAAAATTTAATTAAAAATTAAATTTTAATAATAATGAAAAAATAACTGAAAAACATAGTTGGGAATGCTTTTCATCTGTCCTCCTTTCATTTGCAACACTCCACTTCAATCAAGCTTTGAATGCAGTTTATTTTTCTTTTTTGCTTTCACAGAATATTTGTTTGTTATTCTACCCACCTTTTCATAAAACTTTTCATTTAGTTTTTTTTTAGAAGTTTTTATCTAAACTTATTCTCGAAACCTTTCTAACTTTTAAGCCCTTTCCCCCACGACCATATGAGTACTGATTAATGTTCCTACTTAGCCACAAAACACTGCCATTTGTCTATTAGGAAAAAATTTTAACTCTGAAAAACAAAAACGTTTTTTTCTAATCAAAATAGACAAAAGCTAACAAGATCCTTTTCAATTTAGAACATCTGAAATGTTTTAAGCATAAAAGCACAGCTTAAATTCAATTTAACTCAAAAGTTCTATAATATGATTCAACTGAGCTAATCGCATTATTTTGAATAATCAAATCTTTTGAGGTTTTAAATATTCAAATAAACTCAAGTTTGAAAAGTAAAAAAAATTTTCAGTTCATCTTTATTCCACGGCAGCTGAAGCCAAGACCAGTAAAAAGCACATTTCATACTCGCTTCAGGAGTATTTTTTACTGAGAAATGCTTTAGAAAGTCAGTAAAAGACTTCAAAACACGCAGAAATGTGTGTTAGTGAATAATTCAAAACCTGGTACCTTGTCCACAACACCAAAATAAATAAACTGTTTGCAAAACTGAAAAAAAATAATTTCAAAGGTTGAAAAATGGTATTTCGTGGAAAGAAAAGTTCACAGGGAGATCTGTAAAGTATGAACTTCTGTCAACTGTCACAGAAACCACGTAGTTGTTTTGTTTGTTTCGTATTTTGTTTTTTGTTTGTTTTTTGTTTTTTTTTGTTTTTTTTTTGTTTTTTTTTAATGTTTGCTTTTGTTTTTTTGTGTTTTTTTGGCTGTTGATGAGATTGTCGTCATTGTTGCTGTTGTTGTTAAATTCTTGAGTGGTGGTGTTGTTGTTGAGTCGCTGAATGGTGTTGTTGTTGCTATTGAGTTGCTGGGTGGTGGTGTTGTTGCTATTGAGTTGCTGGGTGGTGGTGTTGTTGCTATTGAGTTGCTGGGTGGTGGTGTTGTTGCTATTGAGTTGCTGAGTGGTGGTGTTGTTGCTATTGAGTTGCTGGGTGGTGGTGTTGTTGCTATTGAGTTGCTGAGTGGTGGTGTTGTTGCTATTGAGTTGCTGGGTGGTGGTGTTGTTGCTATTGAGTTGCTGGGTGGTGGTGTTGTTGCTATTGAGTTGCTGGGTGGTGGTGTTGTTGCTATTGAGTTGCTGGGTGGTGGTGTTGTTGCTATTGAGTTGCTGGGTGGTGGTGTTGTTGCTATTGAGTTGCTGGGTGGTGGTGTTGTTGCTATTGAGTTGCTGGGTGGTGGTGTTGTTGCTATTGAGTTGCTGGGTGGTGGTGTTGTTGCTATTGAGTTGCTGGGTGGTGGTGTTGTTGTTATTGAGTTGCTGGGTGGTGGTGTTGTTGTTATTGAGTTGCTGAGTGGTGGTGTTGTTGTTGAGTTGTACCGTGCTGGTTCTTTCTTTTTCATGTTCTTTATATTTCTTTTTTTCTTCTTCATGTTTTTTTCCTTTTTCTTATTTTGTTTTTTCCTCTTTTTTATTTTTTTTTGCATAATGTCGTTAATGTTTACGTTGGAGTCATTCAAGTTGTTGCGCAGGAAACGGTTGTATGTTCCTATTTCCGTTGATTCATTCTTTGTGTCAGTTGATTTTCTTTTGTCAAAACATATCACATACAAAATTTTTTTTTTGTTTTTTTTTCATTTATTTGTTTCGAAGATCGTTTTCATTTTAATTATTTTTTTTCAGATTCAATTACACGTGTAACTTTTCATTCATATCCGCTTATTCCACTGCTTCCAATCCAAGTTCAATATTTGTTTTTCAATGGAGCTTCCAAAGGTTGGCAAAATAAGCGGTTTTTTCAACACAGTAAATATTGCGTGTGCAATTTTTTCGTTTTTTTTGAAGAAACTTTCAAAGAATCTTTTTTCCCCGAAATAAATAAGAAAAGTTTTATGGAAAAATAACTCACAAAAATATGGAAGTTAATACTGGAGTCGAATGAACTTTCGAGAATGTGCTCATCTGAAACTTTCTGACTTTTGAGTTTTTTGCATTCCAAAGCGCTTAACATCTCAAATGTCGTTCTGGATATGAAATGAAGGGCATTAGATTGGTTTTGTATCCAAATAATATTGAATAATCTTATAAAGTTGGTTAGAATTTAGAAAAATATAAAACTAAAAACATGAGCCGAAAAGACAATCCTCCATTTCGATGGAATCGCAACTTGGAGAGGTGAAAGCTGATACTGAATTATATTTTTTGAAACAAAATCCTACGATGTAAACTCGAAATAAATTAAAAATAACCAAAGTCGGAAACTTGCAAAGAGTCCTAATGACCCTTTCTACCTCCTTCCACCATCCACCTCTTGCCATCCTTCTTCTCTTATCCACTATCCACTTTTTCACCCTCCTTTTCCCATCCACCATCCACCTACCAGCCCTCCTCTTCCCATCTACCATCCTCTTTCCACCGCCATCCAACTCCTCCCACGCACAGCCTCAAGCGCAATTCAAATAGTTCTGGTGTTGAGCTCCATCACTCCACACACCTCTGAAGCTTCAGAGTGCGCGGTGGTGGCAAAAGTGAGGCGTGGTGTAGGTGGGTCGGTGGTGGCACACCCTTCTGTAGGGATGCTAGGAGTGGTGGCACCTCCTTGCGTAGGGATACAATACAATACAAAACAAAAACGAATATTATTATAGTGGCATTAACCCCGTAGAGTTTCGAGGCCACTCAGGGATGCTAGAAGAAATGTATGGAAACCTTCATGGGGTGATGACAGGGGGGTAGTGGCCATTCAAAGATAATTCAAAGTCCCTTTGTGAGGTGTTTCATTAATAGTCCATCAGTCACGTGATGACGTGAGATTTATATTTTTATGGAAGCTCTGAAAACCAATTAGTTTAAAATGTCACCTTCGCTGACCTCTCAACAGTACCCCTTCAAGCCGTTTCATTGATTCTTACCTCTTTTATGAGCGGCTTCAACTATCTCCCACAGGGTTTCGAAAACACACACACACACACACACACACACACACACACACACACACACACACACACACACACACACACACACACACACACACAGCCACTCAATCCTACAACTTGTCTTCCACATTATTCACTGCTTGATTTAAAATGTCACCGAGGCAGTTAAAAACCAGGAAACAAAAGATACTGGATAATACTACAACCCTCCACCTCCCATCTTTCAACACACAACCCTCCACCTGCCATCCTCCACCATACAACCCTCCACCTGCCATCCTCCACCATACAACCCTCCACCTGCCATCCTCCACCATACAACCCTCCACCTGCCATTCTTCAACACACAACCCTCCGCCTGCCATCCTTCAACACACAACCCTCCACCTGCCATCCTTCAACACACAACCCTCCACCTGCTATCCTTCAACACACAACCCTCCACCTGCCATCCTTCAACACACAACCCTCCACCTGCCATCCTTCAACACACAACTCTCCACCTCCCATCTTCCACCATACAACCCTCCACCTGCCATCCTCCACCATACAACCCTCCACCTGCCATCCTTCAACACACAACCCTCCGCCTGCCATCCTTCAACACACAACCCTCCACCTGCTATCCTTCAACACACAACCCTCCACCTGCCATCCTTCAACACACAACCCTCCACCTACTATCCTTCAACACACAACCCTCCACCTGCCATCCTTCAACACACAACCCTCCACCTGCTATCCTTCAACACACAACCCTCCACCTGCCATCCTTCAACACACAACCCTCCACCTGCCATCCTTCAACACACAACCCTCCACCTGCCATCCTTCAACACACAACCCTTCACCTGCCATCCTTCAACACACAACCCTCCACCTGCCATCCTTCAACACACAACCCTCCACCTGCTATCCTTCAACACACAACCCTCCACCTGCTATCCTTCAACACACAACCCTCCACCTGCCATCCTTCAACACACAACCCTCCACCTGCTATCCTTCAACACACAACCCTCCCCCTGCCATCCTTCAACACACAACCCTCCACCTGCCATCCTTCAACACACAACCCTCCACCTGCTATCCTTCAACACACAACCCTCCACCTGCCATCCTTCAACATACAACCCTCCACCTGCTATCCTTCAACACACAACCCTCCACCTGCTATCTTTCAACACACAACCCTCCACCTGCTATCCTCCAACACACAACCCTCCCCCTGCTATCCTTCAACACACAACCCTCCACCTGCCATCCTTCAACACACAACCCTCCACCTGCCATCCTTCAACACACAACCCTCCGCCTGCTATCCTTCAACACACAACCCTCCACCTGCCATCCTTCAACATACAACCCTCCAACTGCTATCCTTCAACACACAACCCTCCACCTGCCATCTTTCAACACACAACCCTCCACCTGCTATCCTTCAACACACAACCCTCCACCTGCCATCCTTCAACACACAACCCTCCACCTGCCATCCTTCAACACACAACCCTCCACCTGCTATCCTTCAACACACAACCCTCCACCTGCTATCCTTCAACACACAACCCTCCACCTGCCATCCTTCAACACACAACCCTCCACCTGCTATCCTTCAACACACAACCCTCTTCCTGCCATCCTTCAACACACAACCCTCCACCTGCCATCCTTCAACACACAACCCTCCGCCTGCTATCCTTCAACACACAACCCTCCACCTGCCATCCTTCAACATACAACCCTCCAACTGCTATCCTTCAACACACAACCCTCCACCTGCTCTCCTTCAACACACAACCCTCCACCTGCTCTCCTTCAACACACAACCCTCCACCTGCTATCCTTCAACACACAACCCTCCACCTGCTATCTTTCAACACACAACCCTCCACCTGCTATCCTCCAACACACAACCCTCCCCCTGCTATCCTTCAACACACAACCCTCCACCTGCCATCCTTCAACACACAACCCTCCGCCTGCCATCCTTCAACACACAACCCTCCACCTGCCATCCTTCAACACACAACCCTCCACCTGCTATCCTTCAACACACAACCCTCCGCCTGCCATCCTTCAACATACAACCCTCCACCTGCTATCCTTCAACACACAACCCTCCACCTGCTATCTTTCAACACACAACCCTCCACCTGCTATCCTCCAACACACAACCCTCCCCCTGCTATCCTTCAACACACAACCCTCCACCTGCCATCCTTCAACACACAACCCTCCGCCTGCCATCCTTCAACACACAACCCTCCACCTGCTATCCTTCAACACACAACCCTCCGCCTGCCATCCTTCAACACACAACCCTCCACCTGCTATCCTTCAACACACAACCCTCCGCCTGCCATCCTTCAACATACAACCCTCCACCTGCCATCCTTCAACATACAACCTTCCACCTGCCATCCTTCAACATACAACCCTCCACCTGCCATCCTTCAACATACAACCCTCCACCTGCCATCCTTCAACATACAACCCTCCACCTGCCATCCTTCAACATACAACCTTCCACCTGCCATCCTTCAACACACAACCTTCTACTTCTTCATACTCCACTCTCCATCCTTTACCACACAGTCTTCTTTTTCACCTCCCTCATTTTTTTACCCTTTTCTTCTTTCCACCTTTCAGATTCATTCTTTCTTCCACCTCTCCTCCACATCATCTTCTTCCACCTCTCATCCACATCATCCTCTTCCACCTCTCCTCCGCATCATCCTCTTCCACCTCTCTTCCACATCATCCTCTTCCACCTCTCTTCCACATCATCCTCTTCCACCTCTTCTCCACATTTTCTTCTTCCACCTCTCCTCCACATCATCCTCTTCCACCTCTCCTCCACATCATCCTCTTCCACATCTCCTCCACATCATCCTCTTCCACCTCTTCTCCACCAATATTCCTCATTAGAGTTGCTTCGAGGAAGATGATGAAGTAATGTCTGTTACCCTTTGCTGTTTCACAAATCAACTTGACGCCTTCCAGCAGCCACTCACCCACAGTCTTAACCACTACACAAACACCCCAAGACTTCTCTTTCTAAGCCGTTTAATCGGTGTCTCTCTCTCGAAAAACTACTCAAAGATGGAAGTGCAAAAATGTTCTTCGTGTTTTGTAAGACGATTGATGGCTTGTAGTTGCAAGTATATTCGCTTAATGGGGCCACTCAGTAAGATGAGTGGCAGGATAAATAACAGAGTTTCACTTGATTTCACTTTTGTGATAATGTTCGTCTATCTTTCGAAGGGGGATTGTAAGATGGGTGGTTGGGTGGGTTGTTGGGTGGGTAGTTGGGTGGGTGGTTGGGTGGGTGGTTGGGTGGGTTGTTGGGTGGGTTGTTGGGTGGGTTGTTGGGTGGGTTGTTGGGTGGGTTGATGAGTGGGTTGTTGGGTGGGTTGTTGGATGGGTTGTTGGGTGGGTTGTTGGGTGGGTTGTTGGGTGGGTTGTTGAGTGGGTTGTTAATTGGGTTGTTGGGTGGGTTGTTGGGTGGGTTGTTGGGTGGGTGGTTGGGTGGGTGGTTGGGTGGGTTGTTGGGTGGGTTGATGAGTGGGTAGTTGGGTGGGTTGTTGGATGGGTTGTTGGGTGGGTTGTTGGGTGGGTTGTTGGGTGGGTTGTTGAGTGGGTTGTTAATTGGGTTGTTGGGTGGGTTGTTGGGTGGGTTGTTGGGTGGGTGGTTGGGTGGGTGGTTGGGTGGGTTGTTGGGTGGGTTGATGAGTGGGTAGTTGGGTGGGTTGTTGAATGGGTTGTTGGGTGGGTTGTTGGGTGGGTTGTTGGGTGGGTTGTTGAGTGGGTTGTTAATTGGGTTGTTGGGTGGGTTGTTGGGTGGGTTGTTGGGTGGGTTGTTGGGTGGGTGGTTGGGTGGGTTGTTGGGTGGGTTGTTGGGTGGGTTGTTGGGTAGGTGGTTGGGTGGGTGGTTGGGTGGGTGGTTGGGTGGGTGGTTAAGTGGGTGGTTGGGTGGGTTGTTGGGTGGGTTGTTGGGTGGGTTGTTGGGTGGGTTGTTGGGTGGGTTGTTGGGTGGGTTGTTGGGTGGGTTGTTGGTTGGGTTGTTGGGTGGGTTGTTGGGTGGGTTGTTGGGTGAGTCTTAAAAGTAAGTTTTTAGGTTTTGTTTTTGAAGATTTGCAAAGACCTTCAAAAATACTTAGCGTGTTTTGGTGTTGTTGGAGAGGTCGCTGAAAACAACCTCAATTCTTCCGTGTTTTCAAGGGATATTTTGTACTAAAACAAAACAAAAATGTCCCAAAACAAACAATTAAAAATAATTAAGGATATTAGCCACATAATGGGATACAAAACGCAAAGGGCTTCAAAGACGCCGGAGTGTACCTCTATAAGCGGCGTTTATTGTTTTTCTTACTATTCAATAAAGCATGAAACTCCAGCTCTTTTGTCTCAACCTCATTTTGAGTTTTTCTCAAAACTTCTTTTGTTAATTTTTTTTTCTAAAATCATTTTCCAGTGTTTTGTTTTTTTTTCAATTTTTCTAAAGTTTCGATATGTTTTGAAATTCCTCGAAATTTGGTTTTAACAAACAATGTTTTCTACTTTCAATACAGATTTGTTTTCTTTCAACAGTCACGAACCGTTTTTTAAATTTACTGTTTTTTCAAAGATCAAAAAACAAAAAATAAAAATGAAAATAATAATAAATCATAATAGTAAATAATAAAAATAATAATAATAATAATAATAATAATAATAATAATAATAATAATAATAATAATAATAATAATAATAATAATAATAATAATAATAATAATAATAATAATAATAATAATAATAATAATAATAATAATAATAATAATAATAATAATAATAATAATAATAATAATAATAATAATAATAATAATAATAATAATAATAATAATAATAATAATAATAATAATAATAATAATAATAATAACAATAATAATAATAATAATAATAATAATAATAATAATAATAATAATAATAATAATAATAATAATAATAATAAAAATAATAATAATAATAATGATAATAATAATAATAATAATAATAATAATAATAATAATAATAATAATAATAATAATAATAGTAATAATAATAATAATAATAATAATAATAATAATAATAATAATAATAATAATAATAATAATAATAATAATAATAATAATAATAATAATAATAATAATAATAATAATAATAATAATAATAATAATAATAATAATAATAATAATAATAATAATAATAATAATAATAATAATAATAATAATAATAATAATAATAATAATAATAATAATAATAATAATAATAATAATAAAAATAATAATAATAATAATAATAATAATGAAAAACAAAAAAAAGTAAACAATAATCACTTTTATACTCTTTCCTCCCTTTTTCCAGTTTCTTACGTCATATCTTGTTATCTTTATTTCTTTTAAGTCGTTTTTAACGAAGTCACAACTTGCTAAACATTTCTATGAAAAACTCTAAAAAAACTCTAAAAAACTCGAAAAAAACTCGAAGAAAAACTCGAAGAAAAACTCGAAAAAAAACTTTTAAAAAACTCGAAGAAAAACTTCAAAAAAAACTCTAGAAAAACTCTAAAAAACTCGAAGAAAAACTCTAGAAAAACTTTAAAAAACTCGAAGAAAAACTTCAAAAAAACTCTAAGAAAAACTCTAAGAAAAACTCTACAAAAAACTTCAAAAAAAACTCTAGAAAAACTCTAGAAATACTCTAAAAAAACTGTCCACCAAAGAAAACGACTTTCTAATGAAGATACGAGTTTTGAGAAAAATATTTTAAAAAGATGGCCTTCAGAGCTTAAAAATTTTTTGCCACGTTTTTTTTTCTTTGACACATAAAGTTTTTGAAAGTGTTCTATCTTCAAATGAATGTCATAATAATGTGTGTGTGTGTGTGTGTGTGTGTGTGTGTGTGTGTGTGTGTGTGTGTGTGTGTGTGTGTGTGTGTGTGTGTGTGTGTGTGTGTGTGTGTGTGTGTGTGTGTGTGTGTGTGTGTGTGTGTGTGTGTGTGTGTGTGTGTGTGTGTGTGTGTGTGTGTGTGTGTGTGTGTGTGTGTGTGTGTGTGTGTGTGTGTGTGTGTGTGTGTGTGTGTGTGTGTGTGTGTGTGTGTGTGTGTGTGTGTGTGTGTGTGTGTGTGTGTGTGTGTGTGTGTGTGTGTGTGTGTGTGTGTGTGTGTGTGTGTGTGTGTGTGTGTGTGTGTGTGTGTGTGTGTGTGTGTGTGTGTGTGTGTGTGTGTGTGTGTGTGTGTGTGTGTGTGTGTGTGTGTGTGTGTGTGTGTGTGTGTGTGTGTGTGTGTGTGTGTGTGTGTGTGTGTGTGTGTGTGTGTGTGTGTGTGTGTGTGTGTGTGTGTGTGTGTGTGTGTGTGTGTGTGTGTGTGTGTGTGTGTGTGTGTGTGTGTGTGTGTGTGTGTGTGTGTGTGTGTGTGTGTGTGTGTGTGTGTGTGTGTGTGTGTGTGTGTGTGTGTGTGTGTGTGGGTGTGTGTGTGTGTGTGTGTGTCTAGATGTGACTGTTTTTTACAATAGTCCGCTTTCCCTTCCAAAACTCTCTTGGAACAGTTTTGACTTTTTTTGATTCTTACTTAAAGCCTTCGACAACAATATTTTCAAGATTGATTTGGCATATCCATTAATTCACTCATCCATTCTTCCATCCTTCCATCCATTCATCCATCCATCCATTTATCCACTCATCTATCCATCCATCCTTCCACTCATCTATCCATCTGTTGATCTACTAATCCATCCATTTCTTCATCCATCCATCCATTCAGCTCTTCATCCATCCATCCACCCATACATCTATCCATCATCCACCCCTTCACTGCATAAATATCCATCATCCACCCATTAATCACTTTCAAACACCAGCCTTTCCAATCCAACCACCAATCAATATGTTCTTACCTTACATCTACCCCCAACTATTCATGCATCCACCATGCATCCATGCATCCACGCATTCATGCATCCATGCATCCATGCATCCACGCATCCATACATCCATGCATCCATGCATCCATACATCCACGCATTCATGCATCCATGCATCCATGCATCCATGCATTCATGCATCCATGCCTTCATACATCCATGTAATCATGCATCCATGCATCCATGCATTCATGCATTCATCCATCCATGCATTCATGCATCCATGCATCCATGCATTCATGCATTCATCCATCCATGCATCCATGCATCCATGCATCCATGCATCCATACATCCATGCATCCATGCATTCATGCATCCAGACATTCATGTCTTCATCCATTCATGTATTCATCCATTTATTTTCCATTCATTCACCATCAATACCTCCCCCACCCATCACTAATCCGCCTTCCAGCCTCCCATTAACTTGGCCCATGTATCTTACACTTATCGCTTAGTTCTTAGCCATCCATCACTATCCATCCATTGATTTTTCTGCTTTTCAAAATCAATCAGAGAACACTCTCCCATCTCCAACTTTCCCACAAACTTCACCTTCTACCTTTTGATCCTTTACCCCCCTCCCCCCCCCACCACTACATCAACCAAACCCACCCTCAAACAGCTCATTCCCACCCACACCACCCATGTCTCATGCCCACATTCTTCACCATCATCCCTCACCACACTGGCACGACACCCACTTAAACAACCTGCCCTCCTATCTTAAACCCATTCACTAAACCGCTATCACACCAGTCATCTAACAACCACCCTCAACCTCACACAACCCACCATCTCTCAAAATCTTCAAAACATCCACAAACGACCTCACAAACCAGCCACCACACCACCAACTCCACCACTACCCACACACGTACCATTCCATTCACAACATACCATCACTCCACACATCACTCACCACCCACCACACACCACAAACCACACCACACACCCCCTACCACAAATCTCACCACACCACATTCCATCACCACGGCAGAAGCGACACGTACGTTTTGTGACTCAAGAGACAGGCAGAGGTAAGGTGCCTTACGACAGAAACCACCCTAACGCTTACACCGTGCATGGTGAGGGGTGGTGGAGGTGGAACGATTGGATGATAATGAGATACTGATGTGATGGGAAGATGGTGCTATGATGGATTGATGATGGGATGGGATAAATGTGATATGATTGGATGATGATGATGGTGATGATGGAAGGATGGAATGGTGGTGGTGATACGGGGTTAATACCAATAATATAAATACTAAGGGTGATGATGGGATGATGGGGTGATGATGATGATGATGATGATGATGATGATGATGATGATGATGATGATGATGGTGATGATGATGATGATGATGATGATGATGATGATGATGATGGTGATGATGTGAAGGGGTGACGAAGGAATTGGTGGTTGATGATGGTACTTCGTCGTTTCGCAAGGCTTAATGGCGTGTGATGTGTCGTGTGCAATGCTTCATAATGGAAGTATTATAGGAGGGAGGCTTGAATTATTAATAAAGTGTATTCAACACATAAAATAAAAAATTTTGAAAATAAATTCAACGATATATCTTGAAAAAGTTTTTAATAAAATTTAAAAGTAAATTTGAAGAAAGGTGAAAATTAATTTAAAAGTGAATTCAAAGAATGGGTGAAGTGCAAGACAAATTGACTGTCATTATCGATGAAACGTGACATGAACGACCCTCTTCAAAAGTCACGGGTTGCAGATACATCATTTCGTTGATGTCATAACGATTACGTCATGAAAATTACATCGTAAAAGTGACATCATAACGATCATGACGTCGTACCTTTGACGGCTTGCTTCATGACGTGTGCTGCTTGTGACTCGCGTCATGATGGGAAAGAGGCGTGGGAAGAGTCTTCATGCCTCCACTGTCGTCATGGGCCTTCCAAACAATCATTCAATCCACCTTGCCTCTTGTGTGTCTTCTTCTTTCTTTTCTACTTAATCTTTTGTTTTTATTTTTGTTTTTATCCTTTTTTTGTTTTTTTTTTGTTTTTTTTTGTTTTTTTTGTTTTATTCATTCTTTTGAATAGTATCATCATCTTCAACCCAATCATTCCTACTCTCACTACTACCATCATCATCACTACCATCTTCATCCCGACCATCACCACCACCACCATCATCATCATCACCACCATCGTCATCACCACCAACACCACCACCAACACCACCATCATCATCACCACCATCATCATCATTACCACCATCATCATCATCACCACCATCATCATCATCACCACCATCATCATCATCACCACCATCATCATCATCACCACCATCATCATCATCACCACCATCATCATCATCACCACCATCATCATCATCACCACCATCACCACCATCATCATCATCACCACCATCACCACAGCACCTCCATTTGTATTCTTGTGTCAGTGGAGTTGCAGTGGTAATTTATGACGAGGTTCCGATACTTTAATCCTTATTTGCTCCTCTCTTCGTGTGTCTCTGTGTGTCCTTGCATGTCCCTTTGTGTCTGTGTGCCTTTTTCTTTTTACCCTTTTGTGTGTCTCTTTGTGTTCTTCTCTGAACTTTTGTGTTTTCATTTATTTTTTCACGTTTCCGTAATTTTAGTTGCTTCTTTCATGTATTTTTTCTTTTCACTTTGTCTTTTCTCATATACCTCTATGTGTGTTTGTGTGTAATTGTGGTTATTTCTCGTGCGTCTGTTTGTAATTCTAGGTTTTTCTTTGTTTGCCTGAATGTCTTTTGATTTCTTCAATGCCGCCTCGTGTGTCCTGTCATACTTCATCTTCTCATCTGCCATTCATGCCTCTGCTCATTGAGGTGTCTTTGGGTTTTTTCTCTTCTTAATTCGTTTTCTTTTTATTACTTTTCTTCTTTTTTTTCATTTTATTTTTATTTTTATTTTATTTTTTTTATTTTATTATTTTTTTTTTTTCATTTTTTTTTTATTATTCTTATAATTCTTTCTTTTCTTGCTCGCCTGTTTCTTTCATCTTTGAACAATCATGTAAATGATTCCATCTTCATATTTGTCTATCGGTAGGACTACATTTTTTTTACAAATTTTTTCTTTTCATCTTTTCGCTCCATACACCTTCACAACCATCCGCTTTTTGTTTCAGTTTGTTGCAGGCTTTAACTGATATTTCTTCAAATAGCTATCTTTCATGTTCACTGATACCTATCATGTCATCCTTCAATATCTTCATTTTTATTCTTTTTTTTTCTTTTTTTTTTCCATCTTTTCCATCCACCTCATTCAATCTGATCACGTGTTTCATCAACCCCATCATCGTTCAATGAATCATCAATTGATTCTCACTTCTCACTTCCACCACCTTCATTCCGTCAATCCACAAATCCATTCATTCATTCAAACACTCATCTTTCTATCCATTCATCCATCCATCACTTATTCATCCACCCATCCATCCATCACTCATTCATCCACCCACCCATTCATCGCTTTTCCACCCATCCATCCATCCATCAACAGTCTCTTTTCCACCATGAACAATAGTCAGTATCTGTAGCATTTTCATTCACCAATACAGCAGTTGGACCAGCCATAACACATAAATTCCCTTCCTTCTTCACTCCCCCCAAACCTTCTCAACTCCTTTCAACTTCACAATCACCCATCTACCCCTTCCAACCCCTTCCTCCCCCAGACCACCGCCTGTACACAGCAACCTTTTCGGACCACAACCACCAAGACCCGGTTCTCTACAGTCAGCCCTTCATCACCAACCCTCTCCCCTTTCCACTAAAAGACCACCTTCTTGCCAACCAACACCCCCCTCCCCTTTTTGACGCATACGACAAACCTTCCACCAACGAAGTTGCTTCTATTTCTCAGCTCCATCCTTCTCATCCTCATCCTCTCCCTCATCTCCAGCTTCTTTCTCCTTCTCCTCCTCTTCCTCTTTCTCCTCCTTTTCTTTCTTCTCTTCCTCCTTCTCCTCTTCTTTCTCCTCCTCTTTCTCTTCCTCCTCCTTTTCCTCCTCTTCCTCCTCCTCCTCATCCTCTTCCTCCTCTTCCTCCTCCTCCCCACTACAACAAGCCTCTCAAAAGCGAACAACACGACTCTCAGTGGCTCAACAGTAAGTCCTTTTTCCAATTCCCCACCATCAGTCTATTTTTTATTTCCTTTTTTCGTTTTTGTTTTTCAATTTTTCCATTTTTCTCTGTTCATTTCTTCAATCTCACTTTTTATTTTTCTTTTTTTTTCCTTCTTTTTTTCATTCACTCGTTCCATTCAAGTACATAACTCATCGATTCACTTTTTTTTTCTTTTACAACCTCGGTTTATTTTTGTTACAACGGTTTTTTTTCTTTCCACATTTTTCGAAAATATTTTTTTCATTTTCAAAATAATTTTTCAAATTTTAATTTTGTTTTTTTAAGCCTCTCATTGCTCTTTTGCTTTTGTTGAATTTTTAATTTTCCCTGTTTTGCTATATGGTGTCGCTCTATAGTTCATCCCTGGCGATCACTTTCCAGAATTTTCCACAATTTTCAACAGTTTTTCACCATTTTTAAAGGTTTTATCAATTTTGAAAACTTTTGAGAAGAATTTGCAAATATTTTGATTATTTGAACAAACATTGAGCGCTATATCAATCAGTGGAGCTGCACAAATCAATTTGTTTTTTTGAAAGCCATCAGTTTGCTCACCTCGCCGCTTCATGCTAATGCCACTATGACGGCAATCGTGTTTGTCTTCGCTGTGTTGTGTTGTATCTTTTTGTATCGTATTTTTTTGTATTTTGCTGTATTGTATCTATCTGTATCGTATTGTGTTGTATTCTATTGTATCGTTTTGTATTTTAGTGTGTTGTATCTTATTTTATTGTATCTTGTCGCATTTCATTTTATAATTTGGTATTTTATTGTATTTTTTTGTTTTGTATATTTTTCATTCATTGGTATTGCATTGTATCGCATTATTCTGCCTTGTATTGCATTGGAGCCATCGTGGCATTCAACAGACCGCCATGGAGTAACAGCCCTTCCTTGCTTTCCCATTCACCCCCCCCCCTTCTTTGTTCTTATGCCTTTCCACCTCTTCCCTCCCTTGTCCTCATGCCTTCCCATCCACCACCACCACCCCCCCCCCTTTGTCCTCATGCCTTCCCATCCACCCCCCCCCCCCCCTCCCTTGTCCTCATGCCTCTCCATTCACCCCTTCCCCCCTTCCTCCTTGCTCATGCCTTCCTGCATCTCTCACGCACACGGCCAAGAAAGCCCAATACGTCAACTTAACGTCAATATTTGTATTGCGCCCTCTTAATAGCCACAGCGAATAATGTATTTATGACCTTCTTTCTCGTTTCATGACTTTTTTTCGTCAATTTTTTAACGTTTTTTATGTTTTTGTTGTTTCCTGGCCATATTTTGTTTATTTCATGGACGAATTTATTTCATTTTATGACTTCATCTTCCCTTTATTTACATCCACCAATCATAAAACACCCTCGCACGTTGGTTCCGCTCCTCTCCGCTCCAACACTCCTCCCAAATTGAAGTTTTCCGAGTCGAAGACACTAAATTCAAGATACAATTTTCAAATATAAAACTTTAATTTAATTTAATTTTTTTTTACATATACCCAAAGTGCAGTTATGGAAGTCTAACAGATCACTCGTCATTTCGAAATAATCGCCTGCAATCCTTGAACATTATGTTAGCGACTTGACTGACGCACTAATGGATGACTGAGATATTGCGTCGAACGATGCTAATACGTCAGCCAACGATGCCCATAACCTCAGCACAGCGTGGCTTGATGCATGTGCGCAGATTAACCTTCACGTTAGCGCAAAATAATATTTTGAAAGATTGCTTGAGAGTGTTGTTTTGGAATGATGTTTTGAAATGATGTTTCGGAACACCAATTTGAAATACTCTTTCATAAACTTCCCTCTCCGAATGTTACTTCTGAACGATTATTTTCGAAAATATTACTTTCGGAAATTTTGTTTTCAGGTGTAAATTGAAGTGTTACACCTATTTCGTGTAATCATTCAAACCTCTTCTCTCCTTTCCTTCCTTCTCTTCTTCTCTATTTTTCTCTCTTTTTTATTCTCCTCTCCTTCCTTCTCCTTCTTTCTTTTCCTTCCTCTTCTCTCTTCTCAGACGCCAGCTTTGTAGGCATGACATCTCACGGCGAACACGTCTATGTGTTTTTCAGGGAAACTGCCATTGAGAACCTGAACTGTGAAAAGGTGGGTCCATGAATGGAGGATGTCTGTGGAAGGAATTAACCAGCGTATAATTCTAAGGCACTGTTTCAAGGTGCTCTAATACAATACAATACAATACAAAAACGAATATTATTATAGTGGCATCAACCCCATAGAGTTTCGAGGCCAATGTCTGCTTACAGTTTATAGGCGGATTATTTTAATGGACTCGTGCTTAATTCTGCCCACGAAACTGAAGGTGATTCCTGAGTCAATAAATCCAAAAAATTAGAAATATGCTCGGAAGTTGTACTTAAAAAGTACTTGAAAACCACTTGAGAAATACTTAAAAATTATTTGGCGCGAGAATTACATTAATTAATCAATTAATTAATTATATTAATTATAATTATAATTCGGAAGCTTATGAGGCCTGAAAATAGTTGGGATGGTGACACACCATTCAGTGAGAGTCCATTCCGAGCTGTTCCTTCGGTGTGTGGAGGATTTCCAATCAAAAAGATAACATGCAATCTAGTCAAAGCATTTGTATAGCGCTTTTCCACACTTTTCAAAAGCTTCCACGCTTTTCAAAAATTCAATTATTATTATTATAACACAATATTATTATGCATTTTAAGCTTGAACTATATTGAACAATCCGATGAAGTTTCACATTTCGATAATAACACTTACATCTCAACTGTTGTAAATGTAACTCGATACGGAACACAATGAACAGGAACTGAGATCAAGGGGGTTAATGCCACTATAACAATGTTCATTCATTGAGTGAAAGTCTTCAAAAACAATGTTTTTGTGTCAATATTGGATGTTGTAATAGCATATTGTATGTTTTAATCTGATCCAGTGTAATCAAATCATTTGTATAGCGCTGATTACACACTCTTCAAAAGCGCTCAAGTTCGCAGAAATAATTCAATGTATGCCTCATAACAGCAATCGTGTTCACACAAGCAACTGTAAAGAAGTAAAAAACAGAAGGTTACTTTTAAAATGTTTGAAATATGATCAACCTCCCGAAATGTTTAATGCAACATCCATAAGACGTCCAAAGCACCCAAACATGCACAAGCGATTCCGCAACACTGGTCTGCACTCGCTTCAATTTCGTCTCACCTTTTTTATTTTTAATTTTTTTAAATTCATTTATTTAAAAAATTTGAAAATTCATACGTTTTAAAAGTTTTTTTGGATTATTTTTTTTTAATTTTTCTAAAATTTCTAACTAAATTTTTTTTTCTTTTTTTTCTTGAATTTTTGAACAATTTTTATTTTCGATTTTTTTTGTACTTTTGAACACATATTCCAAAAATTTTCAACTTTTTCTCTCATTCTACTATCGGTTTTCAATTAAATTTAGTTTTTTTATAGAATTTTTATTAAAGTTTATTTTTTTTATTCAGAGGTCCGGTTTTTTTCCATTTTTCACTGTGTGTTTTGCAGGTGTTTTTTTTCATTCATCAAATCGTAAAAAAACTTTCACACCTCCCATGATTGAAACCTTCACAAATTTTCAGAATTATCAAATTAACTTTTTCGAATGTCTTCAAAATTCTTTGATCCGTTATTTTTTCAAAGTGTCATTCAATTTTCCATGAATGATCTTCTCATTCCATTTCGCAAAACTTTTAACGACGAGATTTCAAATTACTTCTCAAGACTCATCAGCCGAATATTCCAGACACATACTTCAAAGAAACTTTGAATAAAAACCACTTTATTAGCCCTCCCCAAGCATGCGTTCCAAATTTCAAATTCTTTTTTTACGTAGTAATCAAACTTTTGTTTTAAAAAAGCCTCATGAAATAACCTAATCTTATCAGATCATTTGTGTAGCGCTGATTCCACAGTAACATTTCAAAATTGCTTGGCATTTGTTCATGCATGCGCCTATTTCTATTCTTTCATCCATTCGTTCATTCATTTTCAAACATCGATTCAACGATCCATTCATTCCTCCATCATTTCTTCATCCATCCATCCGTCCATACACTCACCAATCATCCATTTCAAGTTACCACACAGCCCGATGGAGTTCCCAGGGGTGATGCTGCGTGAGAGTTGAAACTCCTGATTTTGTTCCTAATTTTTCCTCCAACCTCCCTCCTCCAACCTCCCTCTTCCAGCCTCCCTCTTCCAACCTCCCTCCTCCAACCTCCCTCTTCCAAACTCCCTCCTCCAACCTCCCTCTTCTAACCTCCTTCTTCCAACCTCCCTCTTCCAACCTCCCTCCTCCAACCTCCTTCTTCCAGCCTCCCTCTTCTAACCTCCCTCCTCCGACCTCCTTCTTCCAACCTCCCTCCTCCAACCTCCCACTTCCAACCTCCCACTTCCAACCTCCCTCTTCCAACCTCCCTCCTCCAACCTCCCTCTTCCAACCTCCCTCCTCCAAATTCCTTCTTCCAGCCTCCCTCTTCTAACCTCTCTCCTCTAAGCTCCCTCCTCCAACCTCCTTCTTCCAACCTCCCTCCTCCAACCTCCTTCTTCCAGCCTCCTTCTTCCAACCTCCCTCCTCCATCCTCTCTCCTCCGTCCTTCCTCCTCCAAGCTCCTTCTTCCAGCCTCCCTCTTCTAACCTCCCTCCTCCAACCTCCTTCTTCCGTCCTTCCTCCTCCAACCTCCTTCTTCCAACCTCCTTCTTCCAACCTCCCTCCTCCATCCTCTCTCCTCCGTCCTTCCTCCTCCAACCTCTCTCTTCCTTCATCATTTTTCTACTTTTTATTTTATCAACCTTCTTTCTTTCTTTGAGTGCTCTTCTTTCCACCTCCTCTCCCTTTCCTCAATCAATATCGAAGCAATTGACAGTGTTAAGAGTTCAAATTTTATTCCAATTTTTTTAATTAAAATGTATTTTTTTACTTTTCAAAATTAATTTTCAAAATTAATTTTCAAAATTAATTTTCAAAATTAATTTTCAAATTTAATTTTCAAAATTAATTTTCAAATTTAATTTTCAAATATAAAATTTAAACTTCAAAATTTTCAGTTTCAAGGCAAATGATTTCATTTCTCTCTCAAACCTTGCAACACCAAAAACTCTGGGCTTCTTTTTTCAATCTCGGCTGTGCTATAAATTTTCAAATTTTCAAATTTTAATTTTAATTAAATTTAAATTTTAATTAAATTTAAATTTTAATTAAATTTAAATTTTAATTAAATTTTAATTTTAATTAAATTAAAATGATCGAGTCAAAGCTGCCTTTGAGTTCACACTCGTCAACGCCATTCCGTATTCTGACTTGCTTAAGACGCTTCGTTGCGGCCTTTTGCGACTTTTCTTCGCTTCCAACTTGGAGAAATTCGCTAAAAATCTTTATTCAAGTGATCATTCGTCAAGCAATTTTTCCAAATTAATTTTTTTATTTGAATTATAGTTCGTTTTTAATTAAAGTTTTTTTTTATTTTTCATTCTCGAACCTTCATCAGTGATAATGGTTGATAACGAAGTTAACACTTGATATTATTTTCTATTATTTTACGAAATCAAAACTTTTATTTATTTATTTAAAATTTAAATTTCAAAAAACAAAGCTTCTATATGATAAACCGGGACACTCTCATACAACATGATACAGTATCATAAAATCTCATACAACATGATACAATATCATAAAATCTCATACAACATGATACAATATCATAAAATCTCATACAACATGATACAATATCATAAAATCTCATACAACATGATACAATATCATAAAATCTCATACAAAATGATACAATATCAAACAATCTGACATAAAATGATGAAATACACCATGAAGGCTCTTGAACAAAAGATCAGCGCTATACAAAGGCTTCGCTTAGACTAGATTAGATCGTGCTGCGTGAGTGCGAGGCAGATCTGACAGTGCTATTCTGTGTGAAGCATCCTCAACTTGAAGAGTCGTTCAAGGCGTATTTTCCCACGCAAGTGAAGCTTGCAACACATTTTACACTTTTATTTTATTAAATTATTATTTTATTAAATTTAATTTAATTTAGTTTTAAGCCTTCTTCGTGCTTTATTTTTCGTCGTGTTATAAGTTCAAAATTTTCGTTTGTTTTTCTTTTTTTTTTTCGTTGAAAATTAAAAAAAATTTTTTTTTTTCATTTTGCAATTCATTATAATCTCAATTAACTTTTAAATAATTCCGCTTCGTGTGCCACCACCCAAAGGCACACTTTTATCATTCTTAATGCACCATCCAACGGTCTTCAAGCACAGGACTCAACGCCATTGTATCAACAATTCTCAATCCTTGAAAGCTTCTCAGCGCCTCTTGAGATTATTTTTTTTTCTCGTGCTTTCTGTGTTTTGTTCACCACTAAGAAGCATTCAAAGACGTTTTTATAATTTAAACTTCTCACGAACCACCATCAAAAACCATTTTTTCGTCCCACGAACCCTAAAAGACACAAAAAGTGTTTTTTTCCGCTTTAAAAATCTGAATTAATCTTTATCACGTGACCACTCAACGCATCAGTCGCACCAAAGACACTAAATACGAGCGCTTCCGATTACTCTTCTCGTTAGAAACGATACTCATTTTTAAAGAACTCCAAAGCAAACAACTGGAAATCGTTCATCCTCGGCTTCAGTGAGGATTCTACTTATAACTTGCTCAGCACATGCAAATGAGGTGCCCAGGTTGAGGTACTAAAAACGTAGGAGCCTGTTGTTGGGGAGGGGGTTGGGGAGGAGGTTGGGGAGGAGGTTGGGGAGGAGGTTGGAGAGGAGGTTGGTGAGGAGGTTAGGGAGGAGGTTGGGGAGGAGGTTGGGGAGGAGGTTGGGGAAGAGGTTAGGGAGGAGGTTGGGGAGGAGGTTGGGGAGGAGGTTGGGGAGGTCAGTCGGAGTATGATACAAAAATATAAAATACAATTGAATACACCGAAAAATAATACAAACAAGCTTGATGTATTAAGCTATCAATCAACAAGAAACAATACCTCGAGAGAAGACATTATGAGATATGAAAGAATACCATTGAATGAAACACAACACAACGGTATGTATTCATTGAAGCAAAATACAAACCGAAGAGGATAATACAATACAAAGTGGAGATTGCTCTAAAATCTATCAAAAACAAATAATATTCCGTATTATCATTAAAATAAAAAAATAAAAATTTTCATTTTTCTAAACTTTCAACTCAAACCTTCAACAAACCTCCCCCCACAGGCGATCTTCTCGAGGGTGGGTCGGGTGTGTGGCAGGGACCAGGGAGGCTCGAGGGTGCTGAGAAACGTGTGGACCTCCTTCTCCAAGGCCCGCCTCAACTGCTCCCTGCCCGGACCATACCCCTTCTACTTCGACCCCATAGGTCTGCCTGCCCTGAGTTGAACTGATGTGGTCTATTCTTCTCTCATCTACTATCATTCGGTCTTCTATCATCTCACCTACATCATTTGATTTGGCCTGATATGGTCTCTTTAAATCCGATATGGTCTCTTCAGATCTGATATGGTCTTTTAAATCCGATATGGTCTCTTCAGACCTGATATGGTCTTTTAAATCCGATATGGTCTCTTCAAATCTAATATGGTTTCCTCTGATCTGATATGGTCTC
>OX387247.1:12374185-12376685 GCA_947562095.1 Branchellion lobata
TACCCACCCATCTACCCACCCATCCACCCACCCATCTACCCACCCATCCACCCACCCATCCACCTACCCATACACTCACCCATCTCTCACCCATCCACTTACCCATTCACCTATCCACCTACCCACCCATCCACCTACCCACCCATCTACCCACCCATCCACCCACCCATCTACCCACCCATCCACCCACCCATCCACCTACCCATACACTCACCCATCTCTCACCCATCCACTTACCCATTCACCTACCCATCTACCCACCCATTCACCCACCCATCCACCCACCCATCCACTCACCTATCCAATCACCCATTCACCTATTTATCTACCCATCCACCCAACCATCCCTCCACCCATCCACCCACTCATCCACCCATCCATCCACCCGCTCATTCACCCATCCATCCACCCATCCACCCACCCATCCACCACCCATCCACCCATCCATCCACCCACCCATCTACCTACCCATCTCACCCCTCTTCAGTATCCACTTCAGAAACAGGAAGGGGCTCTTACAGATCCACAGTGATGACGTCAGAGAGAAAATCCCTCTTCTACGCCGTCTTCTCCACACCTGCGTATTGTTTTTTTTATTTTTTTATTTTTTTATTATTTTTTTGTTTTTATTTCTACATAATGATTTTTTCCAAGTTACTTCATCAATGTTCCTTCAGATTCCACATTTTAATTTTTCTTTTTCAAAACTTCTTCCAAATTTCACATTTTGATTTTTCTGGTCTTCGACTCCATTTCTTCATTTTCAAAATTAAATTTTGTTTTGTTTTTTTTGTTGTTATTTTGTTTTTTTTTATGAATTTCTTCAAACCTCCCTGCACTGTCCTTATTGGCTCAATCACCACACCACCACGCAATCATCCCCACCAGGTCCTAAGCTTCTTTTTCTCATTTTCTCCTTTTTAAAAAAAATTTTCTTTTTCTTTTTTATTTTTCTTTTTTTTAATTATTTTTTTTTAAATAATATTTTTAAATAATTTTTCAAATATTTTTTTAAATAGTCATTTTGTTTGATGGTTTTGTTTTATTACACATCAGCTTACTATCCTTCTTGGTACACTTGTATTGTTGGTTTCTCGTTATATTCGTCCAAGTTAACTAATTTTTTTTTTTTTTTTTTTTTTTTTTTTTTTTTTTTTTTTTTTTTTTTTTTCTTCTTTTCTTCTTTTTTTTTTTTTTTTTTTTTTTTTCTTTACCATTTCATCAAGTAACCACTCATTCAAAAACTGGATACCTTTTATGAACAACCGAATCACCCACCCAACATACGCACAACCGAATCACCCACCCACCATACGCACAACCGAATCACCCACCCACCATACGCACAACCGAATCACCCACCCACCATACGCACAACCGAATCACCCACCCACCATACGCACAACCGAATCACCCACCCACCATACGCACAACCGAATCACCCACCCACCATACACACAACCGAATCACCCACCCACCAAACGCACAACTCCTCTCATCTGGTTGATCCACCATCATCCCATATTTCCTCATCTCCATTATCCCTCCAATATTTACGCATCAGTTCCAACAACAACAACAACAAAAACAACAACAACAACAACAACAACAACAAAAACAACAACAAAAACAACAACAACAACAACAACAAAAACAACAACAAAGTTACATTTTTTATTTTTATTTATTTTTTAATTAGAAATAATTTCAATGTGTGCCAGGAGGTGCGTGATGGAAGACTCCGAACAGCTTCGGTCAATTTTTTTTCAATCATTTTCCATTTTTCAACAGTTTTTGCATTTTGCAATTTTCATGGACATTTTTTTTTCAAATCCACACTAATCAGTCCAGTCGTTTATCTGATCAATTTCCGTCATATTTCAGTTTTGCTCCGTTTTTCTTCTTTTTTTTTCTTTATAGCTTTCTTTTTTTTTCTCTCTTTTTTTTAATTAATTTTTTCATTTCCTCTCATTTAAAGTTTTTTTTTGTTTTTTCTTTTTTTCCGTCTCATTCCATTTGGTTCCATGTTCTATGGTCCTTTCCCTGTATACCTTTTCCATTTTTATCCTTTCAATCCACTTAACTCCCATCCATTCTTCCATCCATCCTCCCATCCATCCTCCCATTCATTCCTCCCATCCATCCTCCCATCCATCCTCCCACCCATCCTCCCATCCATCCTCCCATCCATCCTCCCATCCATTCCTCCCATCTATTCCTCCCATCCATTCCTCCCATCCATTCATCCCATCCATTCATCCCATCCATTCCTCCCATCCATTCCTCCCATCCATTCCTCCCATCCATTCATCCCATCCATTCATCCCATCCATTCCTCCCATCCATCCTCCCATTTATTCCTCCCATCCATCCTCCCATTTATTCCTCCCATTCATCCTCCCATTTATTCCTCCCATTCATCCTCCCATCCATTCCTCCCATCTATCCTCTCATCCATCCTCCCATCCATTCCTCCTATCCATCCTCCCATCCATCCTCC
>OX387247.1:12379185-12381685 GCA_947562095.1 Branchellion lobata
ATTAATTATTAATAAAAATATTTATTTAAAAAATCAGTTTTTAATAAAAATATTTATTCAAAAATTATCTATTAATAAAATTAATTTTTCAAAAAATCAGTGACTAATGATCAGTTATTTATGTCTTTAAAAAAACATTTTTCACTTTTTTTTTTCAAATCAAAACTGAAGATGAGAAGAGGGGCTCTACCGTCATGGACGGATCAGAGGCTGTTTGTAGGTTGATGGATGGAGTCGTTGTGAGCAAGGGAATGTCTTCTGATCAACCCTACAACACCATTAATTAGCAATTAGACGAATAAACGACGCAAAACTTGCAAGGAAATAATTTTTCATGGAAAGCTTGAAACATTTTTGGTCAAAAAACAAAAACAAAAATTTTTGGGAATTTTTTGGAAAAGCAGCGAAGTTTGGAGTTTGAGTCAATCGCTGTTTTTCGTCCTTTTCACTTATTTCAAACTCATCATTCTCATCCACTTTTTACCTCTCATATTTTTGCATCAGTCAGATACACACAACACCTTTTTTCCTTTTTGACTACCCAAAAATCCGTACTTCTTCTCTTCCATACTGTCCAGACATCACCACCAGCCCTCCCTCAACACCACCAGCCCTCCCTCAACACCATCAGCCCTCTCTCAACACCACCAGCCCTCCCTCAACACTACCAGCCCACCCTCAACACCACCAGCCCTCTCTCAACACCACCAGCCCTCCCTCAACACCACCAGCCCACCTTCAACACCACCAGCCCTCCCTCAACACCACCAGCCCACCCTCAACACCACCAGCCCACCCTCAACACCACCAGCCCACCCTCAACACCACCAGCCCACCTTCAACACCACCAGCCCACCCTCAACACCACCAGCCCACCTTCAACACCACCTGCCCCCCCTTAACACCGCCAGCTAACCTCACTCGTCACCACCAACCAACTCTCACATATTCTCGTTCTATTATCCCTCTCAGACTTCCAGCCAATCTTTCACCCTTCATACAACCCCCCCCCCCTCTCAGGTCCCTACAAAGAGCAGAAGAGCAAGCATCACGCCTGGGTCGCCATCAACAACCACCCTCAACCCCACCCTAACTCCGTACGTTCTCCTCCTCCCCCATCATTCCACCCACCCACCACCACCCTCGTGCGCAGCCAACCGATTCTCATTGGCTTCATTTTTAATCATTTCAAGTTTGATTTTTGAGTTTACTTTTTTGTTTTGGTTTTTTATTTTGTTTTTATTTTGGTTTTTTATTTTGGTTTTTTATTTTGTTTTTATTTTGGTTTTTTATTTTGGTTTTTTATTTTGGTTTTATTTTGGTTTTTTATTTTGGTTTTTTTTTGTTTTTATTTTGGTTTTTTATTTTGGTTTTTTATTTTGGTTTTTTATTTTGTTTTTATTTTGGTTTTTTATTTTGGTTTTTTATTTTGTTTTTATTTTGGTTTTTTATTTTGGTTTTTATTTTAATTTTTTATTTTACTTTTTTATTTTACTTTTTTATTTTTGTTTTCTAACTACATTACTCTTATTCCTCATTTTAATTTTTCACAAACCTCATCACTTTTTTGCAGTAACTCCATTTCAAAGTTGATTCAATCGTGTGAACACTCTCTTCAACATCTTTAATGTTTCATTGTTTTCATTCCCACCCCCTCATTCCACCATACTTCCGTGGCCTCGAAACTCTACGGGGTTAATGCCACTATAATAATATTCGTGTTTGTATTGTATTGTATTGTATTGTATTGTATTGTATTGTATTGTATTGTATTCCGTCCTTTGTCCTTCAAAGCATTTTTGGACAAAGAGCCTTCTTAAGTGGCCACAAAAACGAACATTCCACCAGCGGCGCCTTTGAATATATCGCCAAAGAGCGCACTAAAAATCTTTTGATTAGATTAGATTAGATTAGATTAGATTAGATTAGATTAGATTAGATTAGATTAGATTAGATTAGATTAGATTAGATTAGATTAGATTAGATTAGATTAGATTAGATTAGATTAGATTAGATTAGATTAGATTAGATTAGATTAGATTAGATTAGATTAGATTAGATTAGATTAGATAAGATTAGATTAGATTAGATTACAAACGAATCTTCCCTAAAGGTTTTCAGCCACGTTAGGAGTCACTCTTGCTTCAACCACAACCTCCAAATACCACTGCAGTGTGCGCCTTTAAGTTTTATCGAAAGCCAATATTTTTGGTTATCAATGTTTTTGCTTTCAAAATTTATTTCAACTAATCATTTTCATGGTCATCCACTTTTCACCCTCATCAGCCTTTCGTCACCATTCACAACCACCACCAACTTCTTCCATCATAGTCACCCTCATCTTTCCTCTTATCCAACCCACACCCCACAACACCTCTTACAAAACTTCTCCACAACTAACTCACCCACCTCCCATCCCATCAAGTTATTTCAGATCCTCCAACCTTCCACCTCACTTTTTGTCCCACCCAACTTTTTCACTTTTTCTGTTTTTTCGTTT